>CP124190.1:600000-877443 GCA_029952725.1 Salmacisia buchloeana
TGACCTCTTCTTGTTGGGCTATGATGTCCTCGTAAACGCTGGTTTGGCCCATGTTGACGTCGATGGACATGCATCGCGGCCGGGAGGCGTCGAAAACGCCCTTTGCCTCGCTGGGCGAGATACCAGACTGGGAGAGGACACAGCTTTGTCAGTGTGGTGCGTGGGTAAAGGAGGGTGGCAAATTGGAGTTGCTACATACGTAAAGCTGCTGAGAGCGCACCGACATTGGTGACGAGGAAGGGCTGAGTGATACCGTGGGATCTTCTTGAATGCCCGAGAGGGTGCCGCGGCGCTGGGAGAGCGGCTGTTGGAGCGGGCCGCAGCTCATGTCTCCGGTCTCGACCAAGCGGCTGGTGATGAGCATCTGATTGCGCATTCGGTGGAAGGCGTCGCGGAAGCGCGCGTGAGCACGAAGCGGCAGTGGCAGTCCCGCAGGTGTGCATGCTTGCGAGTCGGCCTGAAGGTGAGACGACCAGGTTGGGACTGGATAGGTGGCCTCGTCTGCGTCGGTGTCCTCGACGCCACTGCCCTCGAGGATGCTGGATGTGATGAGCATTTGAGATCGGACTTGCTTGCGTGCGCGGCAGAAGCGGTTGTGAGCCTGGCGTGACGTGGCGACGAGGGAGGGCGAGGAGGAGGACGAGCCGCTGGAAAGGGAGGCGGCCGGGAAGCTTCGAATCTTGTAGTCGCCAAAGGGATCGCTGATTGTGGAGATGGAGGCAGACGTGTCCGAGGTGTGTGAAGGTGTGTCGCCTGCCTCGGACGGTGAGGTTGAGGAGGAGGCATAAAAGGGCCCGCTCTGTCGTCGACCGAGGAGACCATTGGGCCTGTTCTGGCCCGGGCTGGGCTCGTCAAAGGTTGAGCCTGAGCCTGATGGCCGGCGCTCGGGTGGGCGTGGAAAGGTGACGTTGGCGATGGCATCAGAGATGGCTGCGCCGTCCTCAGCCCGGTCTGAGTTGACTGAAGCATGGGAGAAGGGGCCGCGAGTGACGCTCGACTGCAGGACGGACGGTCCGAGAGGGACCAGAAGGGGAGGCAAGGACTTCGGTCAGTATGATGTGCGATGAACAGGCTCAGCATTGAGACGACGCACCCGTCTGGCGTCGGAGCCGGACCAGGCTGCGGACGATGCTGTTGACGCCGATGTTGCCGAGATGGTGGCCGCGCGTGAGAGATGGAGGGCGAGCTTGGAGACGGACTGCTGATGCGTCGACATGGTGGGCGCGGCGGGGGGCGTGAACGTGATGACGGATGGCGGGCGGACGAGGTGCCGAGATGAACCCGAGCAGGACAAAGTATTGACGCCGGCGGACCGATGTGTCGTCGAGCAGCGCGCGCGCGTGCGAGTTGGGGCCTGGGGGGCGTGCCCGAGGCTGAATGCGCGGCTGCCAGAGGTGGGCGAGTGCGTACTGCGTGACCTTTCGTCGGCCCGGGCTGGCTTGAGAAGAATCGAGGCTGGGTCTGGGTCTGGCTGGTATAAATACGGGGCGTCGGATCCTCCTTCTTCCAGCGGGGATGTGACGTGCGGCCGCTTGAGAGCGATGACAGAGGCTGCTGGCCTGATGATGATGAGGCCCCTCCGCCGTCTCCTCGTCTCGGGAAGGGAGCAGAGCCTTGACGATGAGATGCCGCCCCTGGTCGGGTGTCGTGGCAGGGAAGCACAGGCCGAGATGAGGGGGTGCTGTGGGCCCAACGGGGGTGCAATCGTGCCAACGCCGTGGCAGACAACAAGTCAAAGCGGGCGGCTGCGGTGACGGCGAGGGCGGTGAGGATGAGGATGAGGATGAGGGGGGTGAGGGTGGTGGTCGTGCGTATGGGAGCCTCGCCGAGTGCGCAGAGGCAGGTATATACTCGAATCCCATTCGCACTCAGCTCGCTCGCCCAGGCCCACACCCGCCTTGCCTCCCACCACCACCACCCACCCGCCAGCGCCACCGACGACGATGCCGACAACGGCGGCGGCGGCCTCGATAGCGCCAACGACGGCGCCCACCGTCACAAGACGAGGAAGCGGCGACCATGGCTACGTCGTCGGCGAAGGGTCCTCCTCACCCATGGGTCCCTGCGTCGACCATCAAGGCCCGCCGCTGCTATTGTCTCCTCCTTCCCTACGTGGCATAGGCCAACGTCCAGTTCCACCGGCCCAAGCCGAACGGACGGCGGACAGCGCCTACGTGCCAAGCACCTGGCCGTGAACCCACGGTGGCAGTGGTGGTCACCAACACACTGTATGTAAAAAGTGAGTCTCCTGGCTTGCACGCCAGTCTCCTGCCAGAGTGGCCCTGAGTCCTCGGCCCTTACTATTGTCCCCCAGTCCGAGCGGTCAAGCGTCAAGGTCCAAGGTCCAAGGCTGCAGGGGCCGCATCGAGCGCACAAGGATCAGGTCCCCGACAGCTTGCATCGGAAATGCTGTCCACCAGCCCCCAGGGTCAGGTTCAGCGTTGACACGAGTTGCCCAGCGCAATCCCTCTGGACGATCCATCCCCCGTCGCCTCGCCAACGTGAACAAGCGGCTCGCAACTTGCAACGCCCTCGAGCCTCATCCAGGCAACGACCATAACGACGAGGCGGAGAAGAAGCCCCACCCAGTCGGGAATACGGTCAGCCATCATGGTCCACACATCTCCCTATTCAGCCAGATTCAAGATGCCGCCAGTCCAACGCGGTGGCGTGGGGGCAGATCTCAGGCCTAGATTCTCCAATGCCGACGCGTCCCTCCACCACCCACCCACATCCAGGACGCCGGCGCTCCGTCCCCTCCAGCCTCAAGGCTCACGAGTCAAGACCCATGGAACACGGATATCTGCACTCAAGCCGAAGCCACGCCGACGTGCGACGCGTCGGAGTCTGGTATGTTCACGCGCTCCTGCTTCTCTGTTGCACGTCGCTGCGCTGACCAAGCCTTCTTCTAACAGTACTCCAGCGCCGCAGGGTGAAGAGGCTCAAGATAGAGTAAGGGGTACGGTCTGCGCATCGCTTACTTGCTTAGTTCCCTACGCTTCAGGGTACGACGCCTTCTCCTCTCCTACCTTATCCAAGATCCTGGGTATTCCTATGCGCCAAACCGTTTAAATGCTCACCTCTTCCATGACAGGTGATTCGCGCGCTAACGGCTTTCTGTCAGGACTCAGGACCCCTCTTCAGATGACCATCTACAGATTACCTTCCATTCATCACGCCACAGTTACCGTACGCCACCCAACATCCCTTCTTCAGTCTTTCACGCCTTCGTCGGGCAAAGTTCGAGACCGAGGGCCGACGGCCGGACCGCCCGTTGCATCTTGCCACCAGTCCCGGCTGCCGCAGCGCCGGCGCGTCTCTCGGACGGTCAGACCAACTGCAGACATCGACACGGCTTCCCCGAGCGTCTGAGCGCTGAGCGCTGGAGGCTGGAGAACGGCCTTGCAAGATGTAAGCCGCAACCTGCACCATGGTCATCCCTGATACCTTGGCCTCCGCACCGCGCGGGCGGGCGGGGACGCGCCCGGTCCGGCCGGCGGGTGAACCATCCACCTTGGACCAAACGGACGTACGGAGCGACGATCCACGAGTGACGATCAATTTGCAACGCCAACGCCCAAGCCCAAGCCACGAAGAGGGTACGACGTACGAGGGCCAACGACGGACGGACGGACGGACGCACTGCACGCTGCGCGCCGCAACGCGCGCCTTGAGCCTCAGTGGCGACTCGCGACGGGCGATCCGCTCCCTCCCCAGTCGACGAGGCTCTCTCTCCGCAAGCCCCTCGCAGACGTCCTAAGAGTCCTACACGCGCACAGACGGATCAACCAAACGCCGTCGTCCTTCCAAAAGACTCTCTCACCACTTGGGCCGTTCCGACCTGAGTTTTCTTCATCCGATCGTGACACGCATCATCGCCCGTCGACCTCCCTCTCGGCCCATCAAGAAGGAGGACCCGGCAAGGTTGTGAGATTACGGTCTGATGATACACGTTGCAGGGCGGGCAGGGGAAGAAATGTCTTGAAAGGACGAAAGACGGTCGAGTCTGGGTGGTGCGGGTGTGAGTGGTGGATGGGTTGTCAATTGTTGTCGAGGTGACAATAAGATGAAACGTCTTGCCAAGTCGCTCGGGGCCCGTCGCCGGCCTGGATGTCCTCGTCCTCGTCTTCGCCGTACATCTGTTATCGACAGAGATGCCGTGACGCCCAGCGTGCGAGGTGAGGTGGCGCATCATGTTGACGAAGGCTGCGCGGGAGTCGGCGCCGCTATTGTGCTCGACTCGCCGTCTCCTTGCGCGCTGGCAGACGCCGCGGCGTGCTCAGGAGGATTGGCAGAGGCAGAGGCAGAGACCGTGGCGTCCCCCTTGGCAGCCATAGACTGCGAGGCCGGCGCGCTCGACACGAGCTTGGCGTTGAGCACCTCGCTCGCATGGCTATCGAGCAAGGTACGCGTGCGCAGGATGAGCGCCGGCGGGAATGCGCGCGCCTCCATGCGCTCCAGGAGGGCCTCGGCCTCGTCGACGTTGCCGTGGAAGAGCTCGGCGCGGATCATGGCTTCGTACGTCGAGGGCTCCTTGTACACTTGCGCAACGGAACCCGTTGTGGAGGGGTCATGGAGCGAAGCCGCGTTCGAATCCGTCGCCGATGGCGCTTGAGGGACTGCGCCCGCGCCGTGGGAGCGCGCAGCGTGGTTGCCTTTCGCCGCCAAGCCAGCCGGTGGATCTTGCATGTTCGCAAAGATCTTGCGGGCCTCGGCCAGACCATCGGCTCCCTCGAGGGCGAGGCCCTTGATGAGCACGTTGCACACGTAGGCCGTTAGTTGCAGGCCGCGACCCTGCATCGTCGACACGTAGTGCCGAACGAGGTCGATGCGCTTGGCCTCGAAGAAGGTCGAGAGCAAGGCTTCGAAAGCGATCGGGTCAGGGCCCACCGACCGGACGCTGTTCTCGAAGACCTCAATGGCCTTGTTCACGTCCTTGAGGCTGATGCCAAAGCACTGGATGAGCGAGGCCCAGTGTGTGCCTTGTGGCTTGACGTAGGGATCACTTTCAAGTTCCTTGAAAACCCTCAACATCTCGTCAGGTTGGACAGGCTGTCGGATGATGCAAGCCATTGGAACGTCAGTCGGACTCTTCTATGCTCGCAAACTCAGCACTGCTACTCACGTCAAGAGAGCCGTAGGCGTCTAGAAGCAGCTTGTATGTGTGAGAGTTTGGCTGTACGTTGTGTGAACGCATCTTGTGGTAGAACGAAAGGGCCTTCTCGCGGTCTGGCTCCGTGTACGTGTAGTATTGGCACAGCATGTTGTACGGTGGTGGCCGAGGCGAAAAGTGTGGGTCCGCCTCCATTTGTGGGAACAGACGCAGCGCGCCCGCCACGTCGCCGCTTCGCACACAGGCATTCATGACGGCGCCGTAGGTGATCGTCGTCGGACGAAGCCCGCGAGCTCGCATCTCGTCGAAGAGCTCCAAGGCGCGTGTGACCCGACGAGCACGCGAGAGCTTGGAGATGACCGTCGTGTAAAGATAAACGTTGGCCCGCCGACCCAGTCGTTGTGATTCATCAAAGAGCTCTTCAGCGACCAGAGCGTCATCCGTCGTCTCCTTGACGTTGGCGATGAGAGCCGCGTACGCATCGGAGGACGGCAAGCGACCCTCGGCGATGATGCGATGCCGGCATTCGAGCGCAGCATCGAGCTCGCCGGCGTGAGCAAGCGCACACAGACGCTGGTCTTGAAGCTTGTGCCAAGCCATGGCCTGCCAGTGGAGATCGCCTGTAAGACCCCGAACTGCCTGAACCGCAATGTCGTACACCTCGTTGACACGCGCAAGATTGCCTTGTCGTCCAAATGCCATCATGAGCGCGCCAATGGCGTCGGGGGTCGGGTAGGTGCCTATCGCCACGTTTTCATGTACCTTGGCCAATGCGCCGTCGACGTCGATGATGATTGGCTTGCCCTTCGTGCGATGAGGAGCTTGCAGCATAGACCCGATTGTACGGCCGAGATCCACGTCCACGATGCCGACCTCTGGCAAGTTGGGCGAGCCCGTGTGCTCTGATGCTGCGCCAAAGACCGAAGTCGGCGCCGTGGATGTCGA
This sequence comes from Salmacisia buchloeana, assembly GCA_029952725.1. NCBI lineage: Eukaryota > Fungi > Basidiomycota > Exobasidiomycetes > Tilletiales > Tilletiaceae > Salmacisia > Salmacisia buchloeana. The sequence continues at coordinate 606,059 of CP124190.1, forward strand.
CATTGCTTCATCGACCGTTGGCGCAGAAGTAGCCGTCTGCGTAGGCGATGCTGGTGGCACCGACTCGTCCACATGAGCATCCTGGGCCGAGGCCAGCTCAGACTGGGACGGTGGTGCAGGCGCAGATAGATCAGAAGCCGAGCTGGCAGAAGTGTTCCACGGTTGCTTCTGAAGCGTCTCTTCGCTCGCCGCTTGTCCCAGGCGTAAGTCCGTGTACATGTTGAGCGTGCCCGTGGCCTTGCTCGTGATGACAGACTGTTCTGGATCCAGGGCGACTTTGCTGGATGCCCGGCCATCATTGAAGATCTTCAGGACGCTCGCCATGGCGTTCACCATCTCTTCAAGCTGAGCCGAGGCGACATTGCCCGACCTCACGCGCGGCAGGATCCGACGATTCAACTCTTCGATGACCGCCAGCAACGCACTGTCCGATGCGACTCGTGGGTGAGCAGGTTTGCCCTGGCTGGGCTCGGTCGATGCCGCACGGGCCTCGATGGCTTTGTTCAGCCACTGTACCGCACCCATTCCGTCTCCGGCGTAGGCCAACCCGCGCAATACTTGGCTCAGGGTAGTGACACGGAGAGGTGTCGAAGCAACGCCGTCGCCTTGCTGAAGAGGCTCAGCACCTTGAGCTCGGAGAAGGCGCTCTACCACTGCGATGGCTCGATCGGGCAAGCCCAGCTGGAAGCCAGCTCGGATCGCAGCATCGTAGGCGGTCGTGGCGACGGGCCCTGCCGCGGGTCCATCCTCTCCAGCCGCAATTTCGCGGGCCCGATCCGTCGAGCTCTGCGCAACTTGGTTAGCAGGCTTGACGAGCCCAGCGGCGCGGTCTGCCTCGTACTGAGTAAGGATTTGATCGACGCCGTCCATGCCGAGTTCACGCACATCCGCGCCTCCAGCGTCGGCATCGCTGGATGACTTGCGTCGAGCTTTCTGGCCCTCGTTGGCCGCCAGACGGAGGGTGGCTCGAACTTGGGCCTGGATCAACAGCTTGTAGGCGTAAGGCTCAATCTTCATCCCCGTACTCGTCGAAAAGCTGTGCCTCATCAACTTGAAGACCTCCTCGGCATGCTCCGGCTCAGCGCGGTCAGCGAATGCCGAGAGCAAGGCCAAGTACGGTTTAAACGTGAGAGGGTGGGTGAGCTCGCGGGGGTGCTTGGAGACAGCAGTCCGGAGTAGCTCCACGGCGCGGGAGAGCAGGCGATCAAGGATCGCCGAGATTTGCTCTTGATCTGTGACATTCTCCGGTTGACTTGAAGGAGCGTCAACTTGTTCCAGAACTCCGCGCGATTCAAGGACTTTTTCGTCGAGTGCGGTTTGAGCGTCTCCAACCGAGACATCGTCGGCGAGCGCATCAGCAGCGCCAGCCTCGACATCTTGTCCGACTTCATCAGCGCTAGCAGACGCGAGTTCTTGTGCTTCATGATCGGCCTCTTCCGCCTCGTGCAACGCCTCGGCCGACGCGTCTTCAGGTTTGACCACCGGTCGAGGAAGTTCAACATCCACGTTGTGCGCCGCTTGAGAGCGAACAGCTTGACCTTGAGCCGACGAGTCACTTGACCGGGAGGCAGCATGACGCAGCTTCGACTCGTAGCTGCAAAGCGCCTGGATGACGACCGCCGTTGCGCGCCCGGTGACGGGTACACCAGCCTGCATCATGCGCTGATACACGCCGAGCACAGTGACATCGCCCGCACGGACTTCGGGCAGCTCGTTTGACCCATTCTGCGGTGCATGTGCCGCTTGCGTACTTGTGATGCAGCGAGCGGCGAAGAGCGCCTCGAGACAAGCGTGCCAGTGAGAGGGGCCAAGATCTTCGGAAGGCACCTTGGTGAGGAGCTCATAGACTGCAGCTTTGACGGCATTGGGTGACGGTCGTCTGGGATCCCGGCGGTCGAGAGTCCGCGACTTGAGCACGTAGCTCCGCAAGCGGCGGTACAGCAAGTCAGCTAGACTGGGCGGGGCACCACTCGACGCATCCGAAACTCGCTGGACATCCTGGCGCGGGCGCTTGACCTGGTCGCGCAGACCCGGCTGAATATCTTCTTGAGAGGGCCTGATTGTGCCATTGGAAACGCTATGACGGCGGACCGGATGCCGTGACCCAGAAGGAGGCGCAACAATGTCTGCCACACTGAGTGTGTCTTTTGGGAGGTCGGTTTCTGATGCCAAGGAGAGCGCAGTGGCGGACGTGTGCAGGTCGCGAGCCGAACCGATGGACAGACTCCGTAATCGTTGAGGGTTGAAGTTTGACCGAGTCGATTTGGAACGGGACGCCTCGGACGATGCGTTTGTAGTTGAGGTGGCGTGGTCGTGATGAGAATCATCTGGCCGGGTCGCAGCATCCCTCAGGGTGGCAGTCGAGAATGTCGCAATTTGCAGAGGCGTCGTCGAAGATGTCGAGATTGAGCCGAGAAGGTGGTTCGGCAGCCTTGAGGACGAGGACAGGCCCGATGATGCGTAGCGTGTCCCTGACGCTGTTTGAACCAGTGGCGTCGCCTTGAGAGCTTCTGAAGTGACTTCGTCGCGTGTTGATGAAGCAGGCGACGGTCTTGACAGCACCGCAGGCTGATACACGCGCAGACCAACGTGAGCGATAGAGCGACTGCGAGCGATTGGAGCCGGTATCGCTGTGGAAACGCCAGCCTCTGAGATCGACGCAGATCTCGGACTTCGCCTGGCAAGGGGAGGCCGTGAGGCTCCTTGTAGAGTCTCGGATGCTGGTGCAGCTTGAACGTCATCGTCGTCGTCCTCGGAGCGCGTTACACCGCTGTCCGAGGTGCCCGGGTTGAGGTTCGCGATGGAGCGCTGCCCTGCATTCTGTTGCGCAGGCCAAGGGGAGGGTCAGCGTATGTCAGAGCCTCCAACTAGGAAGAGTCGGACGCACCTGGTAATACGTGTACGCGCCCCAGGTCTTGCCACCGGCAGCGCTGGCGCCTGCACTGGCGCCCGACGCGCTGGCCGCGGCGGCACCGAGACCAATGCCGGCTCCTCCAGCAGCAGCGGCCGTTGCGCCGCCGGCACTGACGCCCGCGCTGGCGGCGGCGCTGTTGCCGGCGTGGAGGGCCGAACGAATGCCCGCGGCGGCATTGTTGACCGCAAGGCGAGAAAAGTGCACCGCGATCTTGCTGATGCTGGGCGCTGGCATGTTGAGCAGCGGCGCTAGCAGCGGTTCCTACTGCAAGCACAGCAGCAACTGCACTCGGCGCGAGGTGCAACGGGTGGAACGAGGACCTGGAGACGACAGACGAAGTGACGGTCTATCGCTGAGGGAGCAGAGTCATCCGCGCCGAGCTTGCGACGAAGGGGCGAGCGAGGGAGGGGCTGTGACGACGTAGGGGGCGTCGTAAGCCGGTGCTGCTTGGCGGGACGTGGCTGTTGAGGAAGCTGGTGATGGTCGTCGCCTTCCCAAGGACGAGGACGAGGTGGGGATGGACAGCGAAGGTGAGCTCAGATGGAAGTCGAAGAAGATTCAAGGTCACACTCTGTGCTCAGTCCGACTCATCCTCCACTCGGAGCGCCACGGATCGCACACCTCCAATCCGTTCCGACCTGTTCCTGACCTGCCGATCAAGTCACGAGACCAAGCGGCACCTCTCCTTCATACGGGCGCAACATGATGAGCACTGCGCTTGTCATTCTAGGGGACCCCTGGACAGACTCAGAGAATCGAGTTGGAAGTGGCAACGGGGCAGGAGGCGAGGCCGAGTCAGTCGATCAACGGGGACGAGGAGGGGGGCCATGGAGGAGGGAACTTGAGGGGTTGCCCAAAGGCGAGATCGCTCCCAGTCGGGAGGGTACGAGCGGGCCGGGCTGAAAGGTGGGAAGTGGGATGGACGCGGTCGAAGAACGGGGTCTGTATATGCATGAGGTGCGAAGGCGAGTTGGCGACCGAGTCGAATGATGGGGGCCCAAGCGGACTTGAGGGGAGGGAGTTCCCAGGGGGACATCCCGATAGGCCGACGAGGAGAGCCGACCGGGATGAAAAGGTGTTCAGAGACGGCTCGACGGCGGGGGGAATCTTTTGTGCAGCTTGAAAGGGAAGTGAAGAGTCTGAGTCTTGAAGACGATGGCCATTGTTGGGGAAGAAAGAGACCTGAGGTTGACCGCGGACGGGACAAGTTGCAATGCAGGAAGTTGAAGGTCGTCGAAGTGTTACCGGGGCGAGAAGTCGCAGGCTGTGCCAAGTCGTCAAAGACCGTATGTCGATAGGACGACGCTCGGTTCGTGGCATGTCGGGTTGACCAGCGGGAAGAGGGAGAGCGGACACTGCCCGTGAGGGAGGCGGACAAAGGTCGCGCTATTGTAGTTGATGTTGAGGGCACACGAGGGTCCGCATCTTGACGACGACCTCGAAGGCTCGGGCGCAGATGTGGCCGTTGCGTTCAAAGCCCATGGTCGGCGAATACTGATAGTGTAGAGATGCGCTTGAAGGTCTCGGAAAGGATTGCAGTCGGTCTGCTTCTTGAAGGCGCGCGAGGAGGTGACCTGATCCACATTAGGTGATGATGGACGTAACAAGGCCCAAGACGGAGTCGAGGACGGATTCCGAGGTATCGCTTGGAAGTCGAAAAAGTCGAAAGGGGGCACGGTAGCCACGCCGACGGACACGATCCAGGCATGGGTACCGTCATGTCCGGCTGGGCTGACCGCGAGAGTTGACGGACCGAGGCGGGTTCATGAAGAGGGCAGGCAGTCGTTGGACTGCCGCGGGAGGATGAAGGCGAATAACTTCTGGGGCAAGCTTGGTGACGACCTCTCGTCATGCGACGGCCATCAACTCTTCTTGAGCGGCGAAGTCGGCATCGGCGAAGTCCACATCCTGAGCTTGGGTGCCTCCAACCGACGGGTTCAGTGACCCGGCAGCATGGGCTCGCACCCACTCGCGAGCAAAGATGCTGGCGCGGAGGAACTTGCGGATCGAGTACTTCTTGCAGACGAACAGCTCCTCGAATGCCGGGTCGAGGAGTCGCTCGAGAAGGAGGTTGGCTCCTGGAAGAAGCTGCTCTGCCGTGAAGCCCGAGTAGTAGACGAAGGCGTCGTTCCACTCCCCACCGAGCATCTTCTTGGCGAGGAACATGCCAATGGCCGCAATCGTGCTCGGCTTGATCCTCAGGAAGCGATGATCGAGAAGCGTGCACTCGATCAAGAACTTGCAAAGCGTGCGTGTCTGAATGTCGTACTCGTCCGCTTTGGAGATCCGCCGAACCCACGAATACGGCGAGCAGTACTTGCTGACGTTGAACTCGAGCGTGGACAGGATGACTCGCTCGCCCTTCAGGATCTCGTCGCGGGTGAAGCCGGATGTGGTCATGAGGCGGACCAAGTCATCCACTGCTGGCGCAAGGATCTCCTCGTACTTGGCGGCGATGAACATCGTGGTGACACCGACGAGCTGGAGCTTGGTCAAGTTGACGACCCGCACGGAAAGGAACCGATCGACCAGATTGATGGCGATCCACAGCGTCTCGGGCAGCATGTGGTACCGGACATGAATCTGCATCAGCCAGTCGATGAGCGTCGTGCGCATCGACCTGATTGCAATGTAGAAGCATGAGATCAGCCTCAAGAACGAGAACGCAAAAGTGCTGGAGACTTACCAATCCATCTGGTTTTGGAAGTCCATATATTGCGGATTCGCCATTGTCGTCTTCTCGCACTGAGCCATGTAGGCGAACACCTCCTCGGCGTACTCGGCCACCATTGTGGTGTCCCGTGCCTCGTCCGGGTCGAGACCCATCGCACTGAGATTGTTCTCGTACTCCGCAACCTCGGCCGTCATGGTGCCGTTGCGCACCGCCTCGGCTCGTTCCTCGCGAGCACGTTGCATAGCTGGTACGAGGACCTCGACCTCATAGCGCGCCTTGATGGCTGCCACGGCCCGCTGAGCGGCTGCCTCCATGTCTGGTGGCAGGGAAAAGAGATGCTCAGGGTCCAGGTTCGGCTCCTGGAATGGCTCTTCTGCGTCGAGTCCCGGGTTGGTATCGAGGCATGGCGATGAAGGCGTAGGCGTGGCAGAAGCCAGGTCATCGTCTGGCCTTGGAGTGGTTGCAGCGTCTGTTTCGGTCCAGCCGGCACGCCCCTGCACAGACGATGCTTGCGTGGCATTCTCGACTAGCCGCGAACTGCTGGAGGCCGAGGTCTGGCCGTCATCACTCATCATGTCATCGAGGCGATCCACGGCTGCAATGGCTGCTTGTGCCAAGCTGTGCAAGGTGGTCCCATCCGCTGAAGCCGAGGCGACGGGCTCGGAAGCCGCTCCGCTTGCTTGCCGGTCGATCTCAGCGGACACCTCTGCGATATCTTCGAAGGCGTTGTCGATCCGAGCTTTGCCCTTCTGACCAACGCCCTCATTGTCGATGTCCATGGAGGCAGTAGCATGTGCTTGAAGGTGGGTTGAGGACGGGCCTCGCAAGTGGTCGTGGCCACCGCCCCGGCGAATGGTGCTTTCGCCATCCGCCAGCACCTGTCCTGCGGATGTCGACGATTGGATAGACTCTCCTGGTCGAGCGCCAGTGACCGACCCGCCTCGAGATCGCCTGATCCCCAAGGCTGCGATGTTTGAGCTTGACGAGAAGCCGCTGCCTCCTGACAACGACACCGTTGAAGAAGACCGTGTCCGGGTCGGACCAACGCCAGAGCCGTTCGTGGCCCCACTTGAGGTATGTACAGGTGCGTTGGTGGACGAAAGGCCGCTGCCAAGTCGACGTCGAGCAGCTAATGCTGTTGCTGTAACCTTTGCCTTGAGCTGACCAGGGGCACTGTCAGTGCTGAGAGCTGACGAAGTGCGGCCGTGTTTCCCAAGCTTGACAGGGATGTCCTCTGAGGAGCGAGCAATGCTGGACGTCTGTGAGTAGCACACATGCCATCGCGGAAACTCGTCAGTCAGATGTGCGATGGACCGTATGACTTCAACTCACCCTGCTTGGGACATTGCTCCGGTCCGAAAGAGCAGCCCTAGGCAGCCCGGAGCCGTGCCCTCTTTGCAGCTCTGCCTTGCCTGCGCTAGCACCGACGCTGGATGGTACTCGACCAGCTTTGGTCCTGATGGTAGAGCCGGAGCCATGTGCGGCATGGTCCGAGATGCTGCCAGCTGACCGAGAGGCGGACATGCCAGACGGTGGAAGCCCGCTCATCCCAGCGCCGGAGGATGCGCTGCCGAGGCGGAGACCACGACTCGATCTCGATGTTGGCTGCGAGGCGGTGGCCATCAACATACCGTCAATCAGATGAAGGCCGGAGGGGATCGAGGTCGAACAAAGGATGGATGAGTTTGAGAGGAGATCGTGACGGAGAGGCGGTTGCGGACCAAAGGACGAAGGCGGAGGGGGTGGTGGTTGTGTCAATGTCTGCTGCAACATCAAGGAGCACACAATGAGGCTCACCCTTGCGGACATGGTCGACCTAGACGGTGCTTAGCTGCTAGACTTGTCGAAGCTCGAGTTCTGCAGGCTGGTCCTGGCCCTTGCGAGGCTACACTGAGAACAGCGACGCTTGGACAATTCTTGCACGAGGAGATGAGATGATTGTCTCGTCGCCGCGTCTGTTCGCTTCAGCTCGAGTCGAAAGACGACCTTGAAGGAGGCGGAGAGGCTGGCCGTGGATGAGGTGAAACGTCCAAAGCTGGCGAGTGGGCAGTCAGAGCCACTCGAATCGAGCTACTGTGCGGCTGCGAATAACTTGATCAACGTGCCGAGAGGTGTCGGCGATCAAGACTGTCTTGTGATGCTGTCCAGCCTGAGCGCACGCTCTGGCTTCGATTGAAGTCCGATGAAGGATGTACGCCTGTGGCCGGCTAGACTTGGCTGCTCTCAGGCTGCAGAAGAGCGCCGCGATGAGCTGCCGGGATGAGATGGACCTGAGGGCGAGGTCGACTCGTGCTTGCTGAGGATGTTCTCGGCAAGGCTATGCTCCGGCGCTGGAGAGATCGACCTGGATGAGATGCGGGCGCAAGACGGATGCGTGTTCTTACGACACACCTAGGTGCAGGTCGATGATCGAGAACGACGACGACGAGCTTGGAGCGGTCAAGTTGGTGCTGCGATGGTGGTGAAGTTGAGCGCGGCGCGGAGAGCGTGAGGAAGAGAGGAGGGAGGAGGAGGAGGATCCGGTCAGTCATGGGCTGAGGCTTGGGAGAAAGGGAGCGGTAGCACAATGGCGGGACCATGCTGGCCGAGCTCGTTGGGCGCATTCCGCTGCGCACGGCGCACTCACCTCAATCAAGCGATGCTCCGTGCCGCGAATGAGGTGAAAGGGTCTTCTCGAGTCCGAGCGCTGACCTTGATTGGAGGGGCCACCGTGCGGGCGAGGTGGTGCAACAGAGTGGAACTGAAGTGCCGAATACTTGAAGAAGGCTGGTCGCGAATGCCGGGGAGGCCTTCGAGTCCTTGTTGATGCGGCACCAGAGTCGATCAGAGTGCACTAGAGACAAGCGCTGCCCTCGTCCTGACGGGGAATCAGGCGTCTTGGGGATGGTCGTGACCTTTGGATCGAAGGGGGAGATGAGGCCGGCGACGAGGAGGCGGAGAATGGAGACAGGGACGAGAAGACAAGGGCGGGGATGTTGAGAAGGCGAATGTTGCAGTCAGAGGCCGAGGTCGAGGTTGAAGTCGAGATCCTGGGCGAGGTCGTTGTCGTCGTCGTCAGGGATGGTGGTCGTCGTCGTCGTGGTCGTCGCTGGTCAAGTCGACGGCGTCGCGAGGTGTTGGGATAGATGCTGCTCTCTTGGACCTCTCGCGCGATATCACCCAGCGCACTCGGCAGGGTGCCCAATGCATCCTCGCACTGCGCGCTACCACGGACAGGGTCACTCACTCAACTCTCTCCTGGCAGCACCCATACTGACGTCCTGCCCATGCCGAGCTCCTCCTCCGTAGTCAGGACCAACAGCGTCTGTGTTGTACAGGCGTACAGGGTGTTCAACCGCGGGCCAGCCAGCGGCGCAGTGTTCCCGCTTCGATGCATTGCAAGACGCACTCCCGCCGCATCGCGAGCCGGCCTTGTGTCAACTAACGAATACCGATGCCACAGCGGGCGCCCGGCGCGCATCCCAAGCCGGTAGTACGACGCGCGGCCGACGTCGAAGCTCGGTGGACATGTCACGACGTTGGCCAACCTCCTCTCCTGCCTGCCCTTTCGCGATCCGCCCGTGTCGTTCGTTGATGCATCAACGGGTGGGGAGCCCAGTGCAACACATACGCGCCTAGCCGGCCCACAGCATGTGGCTGTAGCCAGAGTTCGAGCCATGCCGTCCGCGTTGCCTTGCTGGCGCGCTCGGCCATGTGCTCTTCAGACCGACAACAGGCGGCTAGACAGCCCCGCCTTGACCTTGGTCGGTTGGGCGCTGCAGTCACAAGGCCTTGTGGACCCCGAAGGCAAGGCGACCTGGAGTCGAGCCCCAACGTATGCTGAGGTCGGGCCCCTGAATTGTTCGCGGGCGGCGCGAGGGAGCAACGCTCGTTGAGTACAGTGCTTGCAGTGAAGTGCTAGCAACACAGGCAACTCCGATGGGCGACGACGAACGGCGACCAGGGCGATGGCTGGAGCGCTCAAGCCACTTGCTGGTGCTCACTTGATGTTGGTGGAGCTGGAAAGGACTTGATTGCTCGATTCAATCGCCAATGCAGACGTCAATGACGGGCACCCGTCAACGGAAGCTGGCTGCGACATGCCGACCGTGCTTGCCGTCTTCTACGGTCTGAGGCGTAAGGCTGCACGATGCTGAGGAGGAAGGTGTTGCAAGAGGGCGATCGCGCTCGTCCCGTGCTGGCCCAGTTACCCGTGCGGCCCTGATGCACAGGGCGACTCGACCTCGGCTTGTTCATCGGTCGAATACCTGAGGTGATTGAAGTCGCACACCTTCCACTGCGCCGATGGTCAGGGTTGGCGCGGTCCACAGTCGAGAGAGCACACGACCGCGCAGTGATCGTTCCTCCGTTCGTCGCCCATGCTGGCGAACTTGTTGCAGTCGCAGTTGCGATCCATGCCTGCAGGTCGGCCGGCAAATCTGGCTCTTGCGCTCGTCCTCAATTTGCGCGTGCTTGACGTCGGCCTCACCCGCATCCCGCAAGGCTTCACCCGTCCCGCCGTCCGTTCGCCGTACTTTCGTCGGTTTGAAGTTGGGTTGTGAATGGTGAATGATTGTCTACTCCAATGGAGGCCGGAGTCGGAGGTCGCTGTTCCATCGTCAAGGCGCGTTGACCAGCGTCCGCAGCACTTGTCGAGGCGAGTCGCATTCAAAGGCATGGACCATGGACGCCACTGGCATCCTAGACTCCGGACTTTGTGTCCAAGCCCTGAATTTGACCGTGTTCGTTACCATCAGACGAGCCGACGACGACTTTGGCCTGGTCCTGGAGCTTTGCTCCGTGTCGTCAATGAAGACGTAACTGGACAGCAGGGCTGGGGCCTTGGAGTACCCTGTACCAAGGGAGAAGGGCTGAGGGGGACCACATGCTTCAGCGCTTGAGTCTTGAACCGAATGCCCACTAGGAGTACTTACACGCTGTGCAGTATGTGTCCGCATCGAGCCTCGATTGCTGGTCACTTTGATCGGAAGTGGTGGTCTGGTGCCTGCTTCTAATTTTGGTTGTGCTCTGTGGGCGAATCCATGTGCGTAAAGTGATGCCGGCCAGTCGCCAAACGCCTGCGAAGCCGGTCGTCTAGCGATGAATAGAGTCGTACGACTGCCGCCCGTTGAAGCGTTCAAGTGCTTGCAGTCGAGCCAGCGACCCAGAGCCCAAGCATGTTGATCCGATGAGACAAGGCGGGCTCGGGCTGACAGGCTGGCGATGGGAGAAGGGAAGCGGGACGGCGTCGGTGAAGCGTTTGCGCTTCGTTTGATGGCGTGTCGCTGCAGCCTCTGCTCTTCATCCAGTCGGATGGAACGGCTTGCAAGCTCCCTCCATGCACGGAGGGGTAGGCTGCTGGAGTCAATGGGTGCAAACTGGTGCTTGGACGATGCTAGTCGAGGATGGCGTCGCGACCATCGGCCGTGGCTGGCGAGTGTCAATTCCTAATACGGCCGGCGACCTCGGTGCCGAGCAAATCACAAGTGCGCGGCGCGAAGCTGGACACCGGATGCTGGACATCACCGAGCTCATGAAGAAGCGTGACCGGACAGCGTCGATACTTGATGCAGCTTGCTTGGCACTTGCTCGCTCCGGCCACCATGGCACAAGCTTTCGCAAGTCGCGGCCGCACCGACCGAAGAGTTCCAGCAGCGCTTGCAGTATGGGTTCGACGGCGGTTGGTTTGAGGATGGCCTCATTCCGTTCCCTGTTCCTTGTGCCTTGGTCACCTTGAGAAGTTCACGGAGTGCAGCTTCGTGCTTTTGCATTGGAGCTCGCCAAGCGCGCGTGCCCTGTCCCGTCCGTGCACGAGCGTCGAGCATGTCTTGAGGGTGACATCCCGGATCCCGAGCCGGCTGCCAACTGCCAAGCTCGAGAGTCGAGGGCCATTGCGACATGCGAGTGCAGTGCCGTGCTATCGCTCGGCCGGGTGCCTTGACGCCGCCACGGGTTCCCATCGCTTCCTTGTGCTCGAGATAGCGCCCAGCCGCCAGCGAGCTCGGTTCGCTTCTCGTGCGGACCCTGATCTGCGGCGTTGCTGGAACCAGGGCGCAGCTTGGATGACACGGAAGAACTTCGGCATTGCAAATCTTGAGTGTACGCATACTCTCCTACGCGGACGTGAGCGATTGCGAAAGGTGAGCTGGGAGATTTCGAGTGTGGACGAAGTGTCGAATGGATACGTAGTCCGTGATTTGCAGTGTCTGAGCCGGGACGCTGCTACCGATGCGCGCGATAAGGGCATTGCAGCTTTGTGCGCTGTCGAATGTTTTGTTCGCGAACGAGCGTCCATCACGAGCGAATGTTGTTGAACGATGGTGTCGAGGACCGAGGGTAAGGTCCTGCAGTTGGGTGCTCAGCGCTCATTGGAATCTAGACTGTAGAGTCAGGTTAGCTGGGAAGGCACTGACGCCCTCAAAAGGTCATCCAGGTGAATCACTCAACAAAGAAAGATGGTAACCATAGGCAATGGCATCGTAGTTGCCTGATTTCGTGATGGCGCGAAGCGGTGGGCGGTGGTGATGGAGGTGAGAGCCGAGCGTAAGTGATGCGACCTCATTTCTTCTCGAGTTGCTTCTTGCGATATGCTGAGGAGCACAACAAATCGTCAGTGTCAGCGCGCTGGTGGTGCGCGAGATATCTTGGAGCTCACCTTCGGCCATTTCCTTCTGTACGTTCATCATGACGGCTTCATGCCGCTTGTACTCCATGGAGAACTGTTTGTCAATGAGACCGATGTCAGCACTCAGCATAGACAGCGGTGAGCAGGGAAGCTACAGCGAGTACGTACCTCTCCTTTGCCCTGCGTCAAGCCACGCACTGTGAAGTGGAAAAGAAGTTGTAAGTGTGCCTGTCTGCTTGTCTCGCTTCCTTGCTTAGCTACTCACACTGACTGGAGTAGCCGAACATATCGTTCAAGCTGACCTCCGCCGTCAAGGTGAACTCGTCCTCTCGTACTTCCGTGTTCTCAATGGCGCCCTTCCGTTGATTGAGCGCGCCGATGACTGCACCTTGGAACTCGATGGGAGCGACGACTTCAACCGTCATCTTTGGCTCAAGAATGACTGGATTGGCCTTCGTGTACGCTTCGCGGAATGCGCCGGCCGTTGCTAGACGGAAAGCGAGTTCCGATGAGTCGACGGAGTGCGCCAGGCCGTCTTCAAGCACGAAGCGAACGCCAGTGACGGGATGGCCAGAAAGCTGCCCTTTCTCCAGAGCGTCGTGGAAGCCCTAGAGGTGTCGGACATCTAGTCAGCCACGACCAGATACGAACGCTCATCGCACACGAGTGCGCACCTTCTCGCAAGCAGGGAAGTAGCCGTTCGGGATAGAGCCGCCGACGACGCGGTTCTCAAAGGCAACATCCTTGCCTGTTTCTTCGTCAAGACCCATTGGCTCAATGTAGCTGTGAACTCAATCCTCGTCAGTATTGCCACACGTGATGGAATGAAACTATAGCAGACTCACCCCATGACGCGGCCGAACTGACCAGCGCCACCCGTCTGCTTCTTGTGAGTGTACGTGAATGTGCTCTTGGACGTGATCGTCTCTCGGAAGGCTACGCGGGGCTTGCCCGTCGTGCAGGGCACATTGTACTCCCGCTTGAGTCGTTCCACATAGATTTCGAGGTGGAGTTCGCCCATGCCGCTGATGATCGTCTCGCCCGACTCCTTGTCGACGTGGACGCGGAAGGTGGGATCCTCCTTCTGGAAGCGATTGAGGCCGCGGGAGAAGTTGGCCGATTCCTTGCCATCGGGCTTGATGGAAAGCGAGATGACCGGATCAGGCACGAACATGCTGTTCATACTCAGGCTTGTGCTACCGTCCGTGAAGGTGTCCCCGGAGCTGCACTCGACGCCAAACATGGCGCAGATTTCGCCCGGTCCGATCTCCTCAACGTCCTCCATGTCGTTGGAGTGCATGCGGACCAGACGCGGGACCTTCACCTTCTTCCCCGTACGGGCGTTGAAGATGAACGAGCCGCGCTTGAGCGTGCCTTGGTAGAGACGCATGTACGTGAGCTGACCGTATTTGCCTTCTTCGAGCTTGAAAGCCAGACCAACAAGGGGCGCTTCGGCCGCTGGCAGCAGGTTGACCGTGGGAGGTTGAACGGCGGGCTTGACGAACCCAGGAGCATCAACGTCTGTACCGCTCTCGATGAGCTTCTTGTTGGCTGCCTCGGCTGCCGCCTTGAGAGCGCTCGGACTTGTGTCCAAAGCAGTGATTGGCACCTCAGAGGGTGATGGCAGGTAAGCGCACACGCCATCAAGAAGTGCCTGTACACCCTTGTTTTTGATCGCCGTGCCCAGGAATACCGGCGAGAACTTGCACTGAATAGTGGCTCTTCGGATCGCCGCGCTGAGCTCTTCAGCCGAAGGGTCGCGCTCCTCGAGGAAGATCTCTGCAAGCTCGTCATCCACCTCTGCCACTTGCTCGATGAGCTCGGCACGCTTTTCCTTGGCGAGCTCCACTAGATTTGCAGGGATCTCGTCGCTCTCGCGGACAATGATTCTGTGAGACAAGTCAAAACATCAGTACAGGCACACATCGGCCCTTCGCGACGGACACAAGTCTCACCCCTTGTTGCCTTCGTTGTAGAGCGCCTTCCATCGGATGAGATCCACAACGCCTTCGTAGTTGTCTTCGGATCCGATTGGAACCTGCACGGCAGCCGCGGGCATCCTCAGCTTGGTGCGAATCTGGTTGATCACACGCCACGGGTTGGCGCCTTGCCGGTCCATCTTGTTGATGAATGTCAAACGAGGCACGTTGTAGCGCCGCATTTGCCTGTCGACCGTGATTGTCTGCGATTGGACCCCGCTGACAGCGCATAGGACCAAGACGGCGCCGTCAAGCACCCGAAGTGCTCGCTCCACCTCGATTGTGAAGTCGACGTGGCCGGGAGTGTCGATAATGTTGATATGGTAGTCCTGCTTGTTAGCCAAGAGGGCTTCGTCAGAGCCGCCGACGTCACCAGATAGCGTCTTAGTCTCCGTTGGCGATGTCGCCTTCCAGTTGCAGTACGTGGCCGCAGACTGAATGGTGATGCCCTTCTCGCGTTCGAGCTCCATATGATCCATCTTGGCGCCGACGTTGTCTCGTCCGCGAACCTCGTGGATGTCCTTGATACGACCAGCATAGAAGAGAATGCGCTCCGTGCATGTTGTCTTTCCAGAGTCGATGTGGGCTGCGATACCGATATTCCTCTGTCTACTGAGCTTGGCGAGCTCGGCGGGGGTGAGAGAGCCCGTCAACGGTCCTGGTGCAGAGGTGGCCGCCTCCGTAGCCAGGTGCCTGGCCTGCCACGACGCGGTCGGTCGTGGACAGCATAGCCGCTTCTCTGGCCTTTGTGCTCTCCTTCGCTCCGCTACCTGAGCTCTAGAGGCGCTTGACGTGACCAATGTCGGCCTCGTCGCCGCGCTGGAATGGAGGCTTCTTGCCGTCGCCTCTCTGCTGGAAGAGCGAACAGCCCCAGGGCGCACTAGTAAGGAGGCCACCGGAGCGACTGCTGCCGCTGACGATACTGTGGCGACTGCTGTCCGCGCGGAGGTGAGAGGCAACATGCTTGCTCGACCAGGACGCTGGTGTTGGTGGTTGTCAGCAGCGCCGAAGCAGCTCTTCTCGGGCGGCCGTGCTGCACTCTCCTCTGTGTGTTGCACCCTCTGAGCTTCTCGTCGCCGAACTTTTTAGAGCGCAGGTATGTTCGTACGGGAAGCAGCTTCCGGCAAATGCCGCCGGGTTAGTGGCAAATGCACATGAGCGTGGAGGTCAGAACACACAGCCCAGTGGAATGGACAAGAAGCGGCACAAGTAGATTCAATTGCCCTCGTCATCGCTGGCAAGGAGGTGGGCATAGTCGTCGGCACTGGCGAAAGTCGGGAGAGCCTTGCGCTTCTTCCGCTGTTGCCTCTTCTCGCGGTTGGTAAGAGGCCGACCCTCTGCTTCATCCCCGTCGTCGAGAGCCCGCTTCCGCTTGTCATGAGGAAGACTGGCCGACCCAGGGGCATTGGGCATGCTGCCGTCTTGATCCGAATCAGAGCCGCCGTCGATCGAGATGAGATCGTCGTCGTCTTCCAGAAGCTCAATGTCCAAGCTGTCGTCATCGTCGTCCTCCTCCATCGCGGCATTGCCTCCCTGAACGTCGTCCGAGTCGGCCTGTTCATCGGAACTGTCGGTGTCGTCTCCGCTGTCGACCTCGTCATCTTCACCGTCATCGTCGCTTCCACTGTCGCCTTTGCCATTCAGAGATTTTGAGCCGCGACCGAGCATGGCGTCGAGCTCTTCGTCCTCGCTGAAGTCCTCGGCCTTGAGGCCATCGTCGAGGCTGCTTCCGTCTTCATCGGCTCCGTCTAGATCGTCACCGATGTCCGAGTCGTCGACGTGTCCAGCCTCAGGTAGGGCCTTCATGATGGCATCCATGGCCTCATCCTCATCGACCTCGTCCGAATCTGTAGCACTGTCCGCACCCTCGTCTTCGTCTGAGGCTGATCCTGTACCGCTTGCGACGTCCTCCTCCTCTCCGTCGTCTTGATGTTGGTTCTTGGTGATGTCGTGTTTCCTCGTCTGCTTTTGCTGGAAGTATTGATGGAAGAAGATCTGAAGTGGCAGAGGACAGGCACTAGTGAGCTACCGCCCACGAGCACGCCACCGCCGGGAACAGTACTCACCTGATCCACAGGCACCTCCTCTCGACTCTTCTTCCAAAAGCCCGGATCCATGACATCCTCGTCCTTTGTCAAGCCCCGCCCTTTGAGGTTGACCACGTTCACGTCATCCACTCCTACGCCGGCAGAAAGAAAACCGGTGCCGCCGCCGGCGCCAGGCTGCATGATACTGGCGCCTTTGGCTGACGGGGCCTTGGCCTTGGGATTGCGGTACACGAACCGGTCCAGGAAATGTGATAACGAGCTGGTGTTGAGGTCCGCATTGGCTGTGATTGTTGTACCCTCCAGCAACTGGCGAGCGTGGAGCGCCACGGAAGGATGATAATGGGACAGTAGTGGGTTCTGCGAATAACGCGAGTCAGCGATTCGTCTTAATAGTCAAGAACACAGAAACGACTCACCAGCTCCCACAAGGACGAGCTTCCAGCATGTGCGAATCGGGGATCACGTTTGGTCCCATCGTACGACCCATTGGCCACCTTGCTGTCCGAGCTGTCCGCGAGGTCGTCGGTCTCAGCTTCGGGAGGGAGCGAAGGGGACAACGAAGTGGTGATCATAACCCTCAGGGCCTCGCTGAGCTTGGACAACTGTGGAACCAGATGTACGGAGTAAGCTCAATGCAAGTGGCGGTACATCTTCGGAGACGACTCACCTCTCCGAGCAAGAACAAGGCGCCGCATACAAACGGGGGCTGGTGGTGGCCGAGGACTTGAACGAGGCGCCTTGTGAACGACCTTACACGTTCCGTTTCCTCCTCGCCGCCTTGCATCGACATCCCGATGTCCACCTTCATACTTCGGAAGAGGAGATTGAGATACATCGCTTGCTTGCTTGTCTCCTCCAGCCGAGGATCGATGAGCGAGGCGTACAAAGTGCGATAGTACCGGTTGGTGAGGGCCGCCGAGGTGGTAAACGCGCTCTCGCCACCGTCGCGCGCGCTCTTCGAGGTCTTCGAGCGTGTCTTGCCTGACGCCGAGGTGCAGACCTGGAAGATCAGCTGCAAGGCTTGAATGGATATGTTGAAGGTGCCCGAATGAGTGATCCGGAAAAGGGTGTCGATATGTCTTTCGAACACTGTGGTCTCGAGCGTGGCAAAGGGCATGGCGCGTCGCACACCTGTCAAGAGGGCGGCCACGATCTTGGCTTCCGCATCCTTGACCACTGCGTTCACCTCTTTGCCACCATGCGAGCTCAGTGGTTGACCTTTGCCCTTCCTGCGCCTCCCTCCAGCTTGATCTCTCCAACGGCCCTTTTGCTTGGGTTTCCTTGAAGAGTCGTCCGCCTCATCCTCTTCGTCATTCGTGTCCTCGGCCTCGCCACCGGCGCCCAGCTCTTGCTCACGACCGCCCATCGTCTTGTCGGTCCGTCTCCCGGAGTCCATGTCTTCCAGTATGCCCTCGAAAAGGTCAAAGTAGAGGTTGACAAGGGCATTGGCCAGACCACTCTCACGATCTTGAGAGGTGATCATCGTCTGGTTGAGTGTGAGGACACCGTAATAACGAGCGTGTGTGTTGTACCTCGGACCGTCCGATTGTCGTGTGCTGGCACTTCCCGAACCCGATTTGCCACCGTTTGGTACCGCCGCAACTGGCCTCAGAATCAGATCTGCCACCTCACGGACGACGATACTCTTCATAGCTGGATGCTGGTTCAAGAGCTCGAGCAAGGCATTGCTCGCCTTGGCGGCAACGCTCCGTTCGCCATCGCCGAGCTTGTTCACCAGCAGACGAAGGAGGTTTTGTTCTTGCTCTGCTTTGGCGCTGAGGAGGTTGGAGATTTGTATCACGGCGGACGTGCGAGCGAAGGAGAGCATGTCGTGCGATCTTGCTTCCAGAAGCAAGAGGAACTCGTAAAAGGTCGTCTTGAGTCGTTGCTCGAACGCGAAGACGAGGAGGTGAAGTTCCGCCGCCGCAACCTGTTCCTTGCTTGGCGAGTCGTCCGATAGGGCATAAGCTACATCCGCCAACCCAGGTTGATCTCTGAGGTATCGAAGCTTGCATTCACTAGGCAACCCAGTAGCGCTGGCGAACCAGTCTGAGAGTGCTCGACTTGCTCGGCCACTCTCCTCGCGGTTCTTCTTGCGCACCATAGCCATGAGGCTTTCGAGAGCTTTGAGATTGTGAAGTGGCGATGACTGGAGAAGAAGCGTCAAGGCTGAAATCCGATCCGATAGCGTGCCACCTTCGCCAGAAGTGGACAAGAGGGTGCGGATGAAGCGCGCGTCGGATGACGAGATGTTGGATCCGGCCGCAGCGAGTGTATACTTGGCGTTGGCGTTGCCGGTAGCCTCCGCCTCGAACATTTGTGCGTAGACGGCGTTCTCGCGTGCCAGCAGTTGAGTGGCTCGATCGTCCAGAGCAGCGATATGCTCATCCGACAACGCAGCATGTTGGCCTACGATGTTGGCAGCTTTTGCTTTGCGTCTGACTTTCTCTGACGGTGGCGGCGCGGGCGTAAGTTTTGGAAGTACCACCTGTGACCATAGTGGTGTGACTGGAGCTGCGAGGCCACCACGACCTGCTCGATGTTGAGCCGCTGCAAGTTGAGAAGGATCGGCAGGATGAAAGTAACTCTTGCCCGGAGGAATGACCACCTCCGCTGCTGATAGAGATGGATGGGTCCGCATGTTGTTGTCGTCAACCTCGCTCTTGACCGACTTCGTGTCTTCGCGGCGCTGGCGCGCAGGGCCCTTGTCTGTGACCGCGACCTTTGCAGTGTCCTCCGGGCGCGTCATGACCTTCTCATCCGCACTTCCTTCGTCTTCCTCGTCGTTGGATTCGTCAGAGTCGGCGGGAGCGACGCTGGGAAGGTCGAGCTGCTTGATGAATGCCTGTAGATCCTTGTGCAGCGACTGATCCGCAGGTGCTGGCGCTGCGCGCGAAGTACTACCGCCAACATTCTTGATCAAGTCGAGGTCGCTGCGGTCGCCGCCTAAGGCCTCGATCTCGGCCATCATCGCATCATCGTCCAAGATGCTGTCGTCGTCAGAGTCCCTCACATCGTTGTCAGCGGTGCGCCCGCTCCCGTTTCGGGGTCGTCCTTGCTCCTGCGTGACATGTGACCTAGAGGACGCGCCCAAAGGAAGAGCCTCTTCGCCCGCGTCGTTGAATACGATCTTCCTGCCGCTTCCACTTGGGCGGATAGAGGTCGAGATGTCCGACTTGCGGGCTCCGTTGGGTCGGCCTGAAGACGGCGTTGACCTCGAGGCTCCATGGCCGTTCGCAGCTGGCGCTCGGGACTCTGATGAGCGACAAGCCGCTTTGCCAGCGCCTGATGGACGCGCCGCCGCTGCCGTCTGTCTTTGCGACTTGTCCTTGGGCCGGAAGTCTCTCCGTGGCATCTGGCTGGGGGCGGGACTGCCTTGGGCTGTGGTGAGGGATGCTGGACGTCGACGAGGAGAACGCCTCGTCCCGATGGGCCAGGCAACATTTTCGCGGATGCGGCTGAAGCTGGAAGTGGAGGTGGTCGACTCGGAGGGTTCACACGCTCGTCCAGGGTTAGGGGGTTGTTGTGGACCCGCACGGCCCAGCGCCTTGCCAGACCACGACCTTCCACCGCGCCGAGCATTCAAGACGCCCAGCGCGCTGCCCTTGGAGCAACACCATGAGCACGCGAGAGCTCTCCAGCGTCATCTCGCCCGCTTTCGCAGCTACTGTCTGTCTCGTTCTCCTCTCGGCGTACGCGGCCATGTTTGGCCTCGGAGGACGTCGCTGGTCTCCAGCTGGCAAGGTGAGCCTGGCCTGTGACCTTCCTAGTGCACTTGATGCGCTGCTGACGTGCCGCTCTGGCCACTGCTTGTAGCATGTCTTCATCTCCGGAGGCTCTCAAGGGCTCGGTCTAGCGCTGGCCAAGCTGCTGGCATCCCAAGGCGCCAGCGTCACGATATGCAGTCGGACGCAGTCCAAACTCGACACGGCGTTGGAGGCGGTCAAGCAAGCAAGTCGAGCACCTCGAAGTCCAGCATTCCAGAACTTCAAGCAGACACATCGAGCTATCGCGGCCGACCTGTCCACCTTCGCTGGGGCTGAAAGGGCCTTGCAAGAGGCTGCCCATGGCTCGGACGGGTCCGTTCCGGACGCCGTCTTCTGCTGCGCTGGGGGCGCCAAGCCGGGCTTCTTCATCCAGCAGACGGAGCAGGACTTTGAAGCGGGACTGCGCACCGACTATTGGACGGCGCTGAGCACTGCACATGTGAGTGTCATCTACAAGCATCTTGCAAAAGCTGTGCTGAACGAGACCTCACAGGCCGCAGCGTCCTTGATGGCTCGAAGCTCGCCGGTCGCCTCAGGTCCGCGCAAGATCATCCTCGTCTCCTCCGTGCTCGGTTTCTTAGGCCTGGTCGGATACTCGCAGTACACGCCGATGAAGCACGCCATACGCGGTCTGGCAGAGTCGCTGCGCTCCGAGCTCATCCTCTACGGCATCGACGTCCACGCCTACTTTCCGTCCACGATCCTGTCGCCTGGTTTCGAGCTGGAAAACGAGACCAAACCGGCCATCACACGGCTCATTGAGGGGACAGACGAAGGGTTGCCACCCGAAGCATGCGCGACCGGTTTGCTAAAGGGCGTTCAGCGAAATCAGTTCATCATCACCACCGACTTCCTTGCCGAGCTGTTCAGAAGCACAAGCACGGGCGGAGCAACACCAGGAAATGGACTCCTCGACGCGTTCAAACGGACCCTCGGCCTGGTGAGCAACCTCCATGTGAAGTGGCTTATTGGCCGAGGCCTCCTTCTCACACTGATGCCTTCTGCAGATCGCCCTGCCTATATGGCGTATCTTTGTGGCCGATCGGTCCATCCGCGCCCATCGAGGTCAACATCTTACAGAGCTTGGCTTAGTCGGAAGCTCCTCTACGTAGGCAAGAGACCTTTGAGCAACCTGAGATCGTCGCAATCCGCGGGTCGTTTAGGAAACTCTCCTCGGCACGTCACTTCACACAGGTCAATCACAGGGCCCATTCCCGACGTCTAGCACGCACAACCACAACCGGTTTTGCAGGCGTCAGACTCGTGATAAACGGTCACCAATCGGCGGCGTCGACCGGTTCACGGTCCGCGGTCGGCTTCAAGTCTACAAGGCCGCGCTCACTACAAAGGCACAGCGAAGCTAGAAGCATGAAGGAGGAATCAAGTCGTGAAGGTGTCCAGAAACTGGTGCCACACCGAAGGTCTGCCTTCCTTGTAGGGTTCCGGGTCGGAAGCGTCCGCATTTCTCGTTGGGGTCGGGCCTTCGGGGCCGGGTCCGCTGATTCATTTCACTTACTGGCTGTCCAGACTCCAGAGCCGCTCACCAATCTAGATTCTCGCGAACAGCAAGTCGGGACCTCGTAGGTGAGTGGCATTCGGATTAACTGTAGTTTCCCTGCTGCAACTTGTCGATCCTTGTTTCGGTGGAGTGCTTCCTCGCTTACGCTTTCGATCTATTGCAGTTGTGAGAGGCGAAGGCAGACCACCTCAATCCTGCTCCTTTCGCTCGTCTCGGGCTCAGGCCGAAAGAGCGGTGACAGTGGTGACCGCGTCTTGTAGCTCACCTTCAGATCAGTTGCAGCTCTCTTCTGTGATTCTCCGCAGTACTTCATGACCATCATTTCCTCGGAGGTGACGACTCGGAAGTTGGAGCTGGCTTGTATCTTTGGCTCTCAGCGCACCACTTCCAGGTCCTAGTTGGCAAGGAAGGGCAGCGGAGCAATGTCCATGGCGCAATGATCGACTCGCTTCAAGCATAGCGCGAAAGTGCTTTATCATCACCAGCATGGCTTCGAGCTCGGCAAGACAGCCACACTCGTTACCCTCGAAGCTTGCGCTAGCGTCTCAACACGGGACCCACTTATAGGGATCGTGCCTTTGCAGGTTACAGAACGGGCGCAAGAAGTCTGCTAGTACCTCAAACCAGGACGACGATTGCGAATCTGGCACGGCATGACAGTGCAAGGCGCGAAGGTCGCGAAGCGCTTCGATGGTAGCTGACAAGGTGAGTGGAAGCTATATAAACCGTACTGCCGACCTCGTTGATGCTGACATCTTGGCTCCCTCACCCTCGCCATACTCTCAGCCCCTCCTGCTTCCCGTCTCATACACCTCTCCACCCTACCCACGTCTTCAGTACATCACCAAGATGCAGATCCGATTCGCTCTTGCTGCCGCCACCCTCGTGCTGGCCTCCTCGGTCGCGGCCGCTGTCCACGTCCCCGCCTCGGGGAGTGAGATCGCCGCTCGCGCCAACACCAACGGCATGATCAAGGTCGTCGCCCGTGATGTTGATGGCGCGGAGGCCCGCGATGCTCTTGCTGAGCGCGCCTTGAGCAAGGCGCAGGTGAAGAGCAAGGTTGCCACCGTTGCCGCTCAGTACTCGAAGACCTTCGCTGCCGACATCAAGCAGATCGAGGCTCTCACTGCTCAGTCTGCCAAGCTTTCGGCATCTACTGTCAAGACCCTCATCGCCCAGGTCGAGAAGCACGCCGGCGCCGCCACCGCCGAGTTCGCTACCCTCAAGAAGCTCGCCAAGGACGCTGGTCTCAGCAAGCGCGCTCCGGCGCTTGACCTCAACAAGACGGTCGACACGCTCATCAAGATCCTTGACCAGCTCACCCCCGCCCTGAACAAGCTGCTCCGTCGTGTCAACAAGGAGCTCGGCCTCAACCTGGTCAACAACCTCCTCCGTGACCTCAAGCCCACCCTCACGGCTCTGTACTTCGGTCTCGAGGGTCTCCTCCGCGCTCTTGGCGGCACTCTGACCGTTGTGCTCATCCCGGTCGTTGACCTCCTCAACGCCCTTACCACTGGCCTCCTTGGCCTCAACCTCGAGTAGATGTGCTCGCTAGACCTTTGCAACTTCCCTAACTCCCTTCTCTGCCTCCCCACAACGGACGCTCTCTACGTTCCCTCACTTGCATACAAAGTCGTAACTTGCTGCTTGTAACACCCCTGCCATCGTCCTATACATCCCACACCAGCATCATCAATCATCGTCGCTCTTCCGTCTTGTTTGTCGCAAGTGATGACCGCGATGATCTGCGAGCAAGCCACAACGGAAGCGGAAGGTACACGGACCGGGATTCCGGAACCCACGGAACCTTAATCATCCGTTCCGTGTGCTTTCTCCTGGGCGCTGGCGAGCTGGCGAGCTGGCGACGTCCCTGACGACCACCACCATCAGCCCCTCTGCTCAATCGCTGCCGCTTGTGAGTACTATACTGTACCTCTACTGATACGACCTGGACCTGACGACGAGTGGCGCGCGCCGCGTTTGCCTGTTAGGCCTGCCGTTCTCTCGAGCCAGCTTGGAAGTTCAGGAGCGCGCGTCAAGGAGAGCTGCCATTGGGAGGCGAGCAGCTTCTGCGGACGCTCCCTGAGATGTCGCTAGTACCGTCGACGCTCTCAGGGCCCCTCCTCTAGCATGTCGACTTGAGCGGACACCTCGCGCTCGCACTCCTGAGGCCCAGAAGTCGTCTCCCACGTCGCCGACCACGTCCAAGACACTCAAACCTGACGGCTGTTGGTTACATATGAGGGCTAGCAGCGCGTCTGGCTGTCCCGTCGTCTTCTCGTCCAAGGAGAGGGGTGAGCGTATGTGTAGACGATGTGTTGACTGGATGACCTGCTTGCCTTGCTCCCATTCCCTTCTGCAATTCAGTTCCGCCCCCAGTCGCTCCTGGCATCGTCTTTCAGCCAGATTACACGGTACGCAACTGCGACAAGATGCAAACCCGACAAGCCTTCGCCGCCATCGCCTTCGTTACGGCGTTCTCGGTCGCAGCCAGCACTCAGGTGCAATTGCTTTGGATGCCCAGCATCCTTTCCGGACCTGGCTTCGGCCTTGCCTGAGAACACCAAGCAAATGACATGACGGACGACTCAAACTTCGCGCAAGGGTATCATCCGACGTCGCGGACTCGCGGCCTACGTTGACGAGTTGGACCACACTGTCGCCGTCGCGACGCTGCCAACACTAGCCAAGCAAGCTGGCCTGAGCCCGTGCGCGGATACCGACAAGCTGAACAAGACGCTGAAAGATGCTCCTCTCCACCACCTCCTCCGGCGGGTCCACAAAGGAGCTCGCCGCTCGGTCTCACGTTTGCCAATCAGATGTCGACGGAGATGGCGGTCGACGCTGCGACGGCGCGCTTGCTGGACTCGGCCGTCAGCAGCGCGCCCAAACCGGTCGTTGGCCTCCTAGAGTCAGAACGCCGGCTTTCGAATCAGCTGGGGAGGGTCGGCGTCCTGTTCGTACTTCTCTGCCCCTCCTTGTCACTCTCGTACCCTGCTTCACGCATATTGTCGCGCTTGCAGAGGAGGCCCAGGAGCTGTCCATGTCCTTGGGCCTTGCAAGTTGCATCCTTGCGCCTGAGCCGAATGGCGAGCCGGCGGTTCTGGTGGCGTTCGGAACGGTAACGGCGTCGCAAATGAGGTGGATCGACACGGATGGCTGCTGAAAGGCGACCACCACGATCCCGGCACGGCGACACGCCGTCCCCACTCCCCCCGTCAAGGTCCCCCAATCCCGACGTTAGCTGGCACCATCAGTCGCCATCGTGGCGACGAGCGCAGCGACCACAGAGCAGGCGACCCGCGACATCCCGGCCGCGGGCGCCAGCTTCTGGCGAGCAACACGAGGTGCAGCACCGTTATGGCCTTGGATCGATCTCGTTCCACCTTACGCCGGCCAGACGCCATGGGCGGCTCCACGATGAACGCTGGGTGCAGGCGGCGAGCGTAGCTGCCCGCCCAGAAACGGAGGACAAGAGACTCGGGCTCAAGGAGGCAGAATGCAGACGGCCCCGACCGCGGCTCAATGGTCGGCTCTGGAAGGGGCGCCACTGCCGACTGGCCCCAGGAGAGACGCGCGCCATGCAGCCAGTTGGACAAGGAGACGGTCCAGCTGGCAAAGGCGCAACCGCGCAACCGCGCAAGGACAAAACGTTGGCCTTCCAGGCGCCTGCCCCTGCTCGCCGCCCTCGCCGCCCCGCGCGTCGCCGCGACCGACGGCGAATCCGACGCAAGCCCTCGAAAGAAGCCCAGGCGCTAGCGAGCACCAGGCACCAGGTAGCCCCATCTCCGCACCGAGCGTTGGGGACTGGGGTCGATAATGGGTCATCGTACAAGATGCTACGCAAAGGGACAGGGCCCCAGGGTCAAGCAGTCAAGCTCGATGAGCACGCACTCGCAAGGCGCAACCGCACGCTTGGTCGCCGTCACCCACACGCAGCGTCTCGAGGCAGTCAACCTGCCAGATGCGATCAATCGTGGACGAGTCTCACCCCAGCCGGCGGCGAGTCTCGTCCATCCCAGGTTGGGTGGTGAACGGTGAACAATGAACGGTGACCTCGACGGCATGCTGGCGACATGGAATCGACAACAGTCGGGCTCTCGAGGTCCTGAGGCTTTGGCTTGGAGGCCTGAGGGATTAGCAGGACCCGACAAGGCTGCCTGACGCCAACAACCGGCTGGGGAATGGGGAATTCCCCACGGGCCATGCAGGCATGCGGGCATAGCTCCACCAGCTCAGCGCCTCCTCGACGCATCCACAACTCAGCATGCACGCCATCCTTCCGCCTTCCTACCACAGTCTAGACGTCTGCGAGGCTCCTTCGTCCTTCGACAAGGACGTGGACACCTCCATGATGGCTTTGATTCCGTCGACAGCCATGCTCATGACGCGTTTCTTTCCTCTGCAGATCGAATCTTCGCCAGAGTGCGACTTGTCGCCGTGGATTGTACCATCTTGGGTGTCAAGGTACTGGCGCCCTTTGGTACAAAAGTGGGCCTACACTTACTGCTCTTCCCTCTTTGACAGTCTTCCTACCCCCTCACCTCTTCACGTCCTTGCCACGCTTCCCTCTTCCCCTCCGTCCCTCCCTCCTCAGGCCGTTCTTCAAAATGCAGTTCCGTCTCGCCTCCATCGCCTGCGCCCTCCTCCTCACCACCGGTGCCATCGCCGCCGCCGTGGGCGGTGCCCCGGCTCAGGGCGATGCCGTCAACGTCTGGCAGCGCGCCACCCTGACCCCGGCCAACGTCACGGCTGCCATCGAGGCTGAGATCAAGAAGGTCGCCCCGATCATTGCCGCCGACCGGGCCGCCCTTCTCAAGGTGCTCTCGTCGCCCCTCTCGACGCCGGCTCAGATCGCTGCCGCCTACCAGAAGCTCGGCAAGGACCTTGCTGCCGCTCAGCCCGCGATCCAGAAGCTCCTCCAGCAGGCCGTCAAGGTCGGTCTTACCCAGACTGACATTGCCAAGATCCTCAAGAACGTCGCCCCCGAGCTCAAGAAGCTCTTCCAGCTCTTCCAGCTCCCCAGCGTCAGCATCAAGCTTCCTCGCGCCACCGCCACGATCAAGGTCCCTACCCCCTCCAGTGTCATCGCCGCCATTGAGGCCGAGATCAAGAAGCTTGCTCCCATCATCGCTGCTGACCAGGCTGCCATTGTCAAGCTCCTCGGCAACCCCTTGGCCACCGCTGCCGAGGTCCAGGCCGCCTTCAAGAAGCTCCAGGCCGACCTTGCTGCCGCTCAGCCCACCATCGCCAAGCTCCTCAAGCAGGCTCAGCTCGTCGGCCTCACCCCGGCCCAGATCTCCAAGATCCTCAAGAACGTCGCCCCGGAGATCAAGAAGCTCTTCGGCTCCCTCCTCCCCTCCGCCTCGGTCACTATCAAGAACATCCCCCGTGCCACCTCCACCGTGACCGTGACCGTCCCCAGCCCTGTTGAGGTCCAGAAGGCCATCTTCGCCGCCCTCACCAAGGCCACCGCGACCCTCCTCAAGCAACAGGCCCAGCTCACCGCCCTCCTCCTCAACCCCGCCACCCCCGCCAAGGTCATCAAGGCCGCCCAGGACGAGATCAAGAAGACCCTCGCCGGCCTCGCCCCCGTCCTCAAGAAGCTCGCCGACCAGGCCAAGGCCGCCGGCCTGACCCAGGCCCAGATCCTCAAGGCCTTTGCCGGCTTTGACGCCGGTCTTCTCAAGGCCTTCCTCAAGTTCTTCGAGGCTTGAGTAGAATTGAGAGGGATCCTTCGTCGAAAGACGACCCTGCTTTCTTAACATATTTGCCACCCCTCACGCCCTCACCCACGCCCTCCCTCCCCCAAGTTCGCCCGCTCAGGAGCGGCGATGCAGGCTGGCCCGCCCCGTCCAACGTGCCCATCCCATCGTCTTGCATCACACCCCGTCAACGAAAAACACAACAGGCAGACCGGTTTCGCCTACGCTCTTCCCACGACCGAACGTACTCTATACAATCCTCCACGCCAATCCATACCTCCTCCCCTTTCCGCCTGCCTCCGCCCAATCTTGTATTGATGCTTCTCACTCCCTCTCGGATTCGCGCTTGCGTGGAAATGCGAGGAGTCCGTAAACGCTTCCCATCCCGGTCTTCTTGGCTTGATATGAGCAGCATCGTATCGTATGGCGAGGTACAGGAAGCACCGAGATGTCTGGAACGAGGGTAAGCGAGACTTGCAGAGATCGCGGTATGATTCAGATATCCTCGACTTCAAACTTGGCCAAGAGCGTTGACTTGGTCTCGTGGCCCTTGAGGTCGAGCAGGCGGATGAAAGACCACTTTGCAGCGATGGAGCAAACGACGCGTCAGCATATCAGTACTCAGGCTCAAGGACATCAGGACGAAGCGGCTCACCTTTGGGAGCATAGAGCACCCGCATCGCCGCGACGCACAGCACGGGGTTCTCCTTCCACCGATCGTCGCTCTTGATCAGGATCCGAATGACGGCGAGGTCGGCGTACGCCTTTTCGAATTCCCACTCCAGCTCCTCGTGGAAGACGGGCTGTGTCGGCGGGGGCAGCTCCGGGTGCCAGTGGAGCAGATGCGGGTGATGGTGATGTTGCTGAGGATGGGGACAGCCCAAGTCAGTTCAGTCAGTCAGGTGAAGGCAGGTCAGCTCCCACCTCAGTCAGACGTGCAATGAGGATCAGGGGTAACCGAACTCTCACCTTGTACACACGCGTCTTGCGCTTCTCCGGCTTGGTACGATGCGTGAGCGCGTGGTGAAGCGTGCACGTAACGTACGGCCGCACATCGTCCTCGCGGCCCGGCTGCACGGGCAGGTCCGAGATGCCGGCGATGTGTAGCTTGACGCGGACGTTGCCTGAGGGCGGCGGGCCGGGCGGGTCGCGTCGCAGAAACTCGGGCTTGAGGACGTAGCCTGCCGTGCCGGCAAAGAAGGCCTCGTTGATCTGCATGCTGGCGTCGAACGTTTGCCTGGAGAGAAGGGTACTCTGTGAATCAGCCATGATACGAATCTCATAGCGTCTACAAATGACGACTCACGTATTCAGAGCGGCGACCTGGGCTCCGATCCCCCACATGGGACACGGGTGCAGATTCGTGCTGCCAATACGCGTGCCGGCCGGATAGACGCGAATGAGATGATGCGCGTTGTGATTGATCATGAGCTTGGCGTCGTGCTTCTCAAGGAGCTTGTGCACCGTGCCCTCGCTGACGTTGATCATGTGGTTCGCGGGCTCCTTGAGTTCGCCCGTGAGCCAGCTGAGATCCTTTGGCTTGACGCTTTGAGCACTGTGTACAGAACAGGATGTGTTAGGATGGTCTGCCTCTCAGCAAAGGCAGCCGTGAATACGTACTAGACACCGAGGGTGGTGAGGCCAGGAATGATTTTGGACGGCTTGGCGGCCTTCTTCTTGCGCTTCATCTCGCGTTCCTCCTCGTCAGAGCTGCTCTCCGACGAGCTGATTTGCTCAGCGTCGGCATTCAGATCGAGGCCGTAATATCTGAGAGCCCAATGATGGTGTCAATGTCGATCGCGACGGTCGCTAGGACCTCAGGAACTCACTCGACCATGACAGTGATCTTGCCCTCGAGCTCACTCAGCGGCGGCTCCGACTCAGTGTCAATCTTGTCCTTGATGAGCTTGTCACCGAATACGCTCTCCATAATGGTGATGATGGCCTGCTGACCCTGATCCTTGCAGTGATTCTCCAGGGAGATGAAGACGGGCAGGGGCAAAGGGCTGCCGCTTGCCTTAGCCTCGGCGATCTCCTGGTCGACGGCGTCGCTGATGGACTGGCAGACCTCGCGGAAGGGTATCTTGGAGGATAGCGTGAAACCGTGGGTGACCTCTGGCTCAGCGAGGTTGTCCTCGTTGTCCCAAACGTCGATTTCGACGCAGCGGCACCCAATGCGGAGTGTGTGGGTGTATGTCATCGTGGTGCTCTTGCCGACCAACTGTGTGCAATACAGGCGTCAGCTCTGCGCTTCTCATTCAACGAGATTATTGCAGACGAGGTAGGGACGCACCTGCCTTCCCGAGAGGTACGTGTTGTGCGACGAACTGTGACGAGTCGATCCGGAGATGGTCAGAGGGATCTTTGATAGTGCCGAGTAAGAACCATGTCTATGACTCACCTAATGAAGTACTCGGAGACGGGGTGCGAGCGGTCGAGTACCCAGTCCGGCACGATGACCTGGGGCCGCTTCAAGATGTTGTCCAGCGCCTCGGACTGCGATTGAAACTCCAGCATTGAGCACTCGTACACACCCCCAGGGCGCACACGCGCACAGAACGACTCACCTTCTCCTCCTCAGCAGCCGCCTCAGGCAGCTCGCCCTGCTTGGCCAAGAAGCGTCTCAGCGCCTGCGACACGCGCACCTCGGTCCGGTTGTGTCCGTACGCGCGCCCACCGCCGGCGAGGGAGTCGTCCTCGACAAGGTCGCCGCAGTCCTCGCCGTCATTGACGCTGGTCTGGTTCCGTCTGCGCGCGGTGGCTCCCTCGCCTCCTTGGGACTCGGGTGGGGCATCGCTCGACGAGTCGCCGCCGAGGTTGACCTTGGAGAGCAGACGCGAGACGGTGTCGGACATGGCTTGAGTAAGAGGTTGGGTTGCTACGTATGCTACCGGTGTCGAAGTGCTCCAGGTCACAGCTGCTGGTGGTGGTCGTCGCGGTCGTCGAGGTCGAGCTCGAGGCTGTGATGATGAGCGTGGCATGCCAGGGCGAGCTCGGCCCCACAACAACAACAACAACGTCAATGCACGGACCACATTGGATAAACGTCCAGCTTATCCGGCATGTCGGCATGAAACGTCCCACGGTCTCTCCTTCCCATCGAGGCCAGTTGAAAACGATGCTGAGGAGATGGATTCACAGTGTAAAGAGCGACTAGATTATGACGAGAGCGCGCACGATTCAGACATGGTTCGAGTACAGGTGCCGGTCAACGGCGATGGGGTGTGAGTCGAGGCAATGGGTCCTGAGCCGAGGATATCGATGGCGTCGTTTTGAGAGATCCTCAATTGTGGAAACGTGTGGCTTCGGCGGCAGCTTCAGAGATGGGCGACCTTGCTCCGAGCAAGATGTTGCGTGCGCCGAGAGAGATGGCCGACGTCTTGGCCTGCTTGCCTGTCGAGCTCTGACCCTGGCCAGGAGCAGACCGGGGAGAGGCCCCGAGTCGCCGCCGAGGCCAGGCCTCAAGCTTGGGAGAGGAGCCCGCCGAGGAGGCCGTTCGAGCCACTGGCGCTAGCACCGCCATTGCCACCTTGCTGCTGCTCCGGTGCGGCGCCACCGCCAAAGCTGACACCGCCCAAGCTGCCGAGCAATGGCTCACGCTTCGCCAACGGACGTTCATCTTCGCCGTCGGCCGTTCCACGAGCGACGGCGGGGAGCGGGACCCCCGAGAGACCGCCCGAGGTCAGGCCACCGACCCCACCTCCGCCCGAGGTCAGGCTACCGACAAGGGGCAGCTCGCTGAGGAGAGGCTCGCGCTTGTCCAGGGGCAGAGCATCCTCACCTCCGCCCAGAGCTTGCACCGGGCCCGGCCCGCCGCCGCCACCGCCGCTCAGCAAGTTGGCGGGATTGATGGCGCCACCGACGATGGGGAGGTTGCTGAGGAGGGGAGAGCGCTTGTCCGCCGAGCTGAGGGCTCGCTTGGCCGCATGCTTGCCACGGTTGGGGCTGTGGACGCCACCGCGAGCTTGAAGAGGGCTGGCGGCGGCGGCCTGGCCCTTGCTCAGACCCAGTTGCGCAGCCAGCGAGTTGACGATTCCGGCTACGGGAAGCGTGGCACTCGCGGTGACCGAGGTCGACAGTCCGAAGGCAGCAATGGCGAGGCAGGCTTGAATGCGCATGTTGGAGTCCTGTCTGAGGAGAAGTGGGGGGCAAGAGAGCGGATACGACAGGGGAGAGCCTTTCTAGTGTGATGAAGAGAAAGATCAATCAGCTCGTCCTCTTCCTCTTGCCTTCTTATACCTTGATAGGCTGCTTGAACAGCGCGTCGTACTGGCACGACTGCAGGGTGGCCAGGGCGAGGAGCGTCGGCCTGATCACATTGGCGCGTTGAGCCATCGCGCGCCGCCGGGAGACTGCCGGGGTGAGGGCCATACCCTCGACTGCCTCTGCAACACGCAGCGCCCCTTCTGAGCGCTTCAGAGTGGCGACCTTCGACCATGGCGACTGTCCATCGTTGGCGCGCCTGCCGAACGGGTGAGCTGAATTCGTCCAACGGCAAGTCTGGCCGCCTGGATCCCTCAAGAATGCGCCGCGCCGTGTGCGAGCCGGCGTCCGACACGCTTGTGCGTCGCGCAAGCTCGACCTTGACTGGCCAGGAGACCCACCAGGGCGTCAGGGTGGGGCTGATGGTGGTCGTCGTGAGGAAAGAGGAGGGGGAGGATGACAGGTCGATGTCAAGACGATCCCTACACCGGCAAGGCGTCCCGAAGATGCCGGTGTCCGAGCGCCTCATCCTCGCCTCGAGCCATGACCACCGCCCGCGCCCCCGCCCAAACTTCTTCTGACTCGGCATGGACGAGCAAGAGCACGACGTCAACGTCGTTCACCCCTCTCACGCTGGCAAGCACTCGCCCCCCTGAGGCGCAGACACGATGACGGCAGAGGAGCTCACACCCGCGGCCAAGTACGAGCTCATCACCCGCAACCTCCAAGAGGTCCTCGGCGGCGACGCGCTCCGGGTCCTGCTCGAGAAGAACGAGCGCCCGCTCGTGTGCTACTGGGGCACGGCGCCCACGGGCAGGCCGCACATCGGCTACCTCGTGCCCCTCACCAAGATTGCCGACTTTCTGCGCGCAGGCGTCGAGGTCAAGGTGCTCCTGGCCGATATCCATGCGTTCCTCGACAACCTCAAGGCGCCCATTGAGCTCGTGAGGCATCGGGTCGACTACTACTCGCACGTCTTGCGCGCCGTCTTTGACTCGGTCGGCGTGCCCACCGACAAGCTCATCTTTGTCGTCGGGTCGTCGTACCAGCTCAGCGCCGAGTACAGCATGGACAACTACCGGCTTTGTGCGACGGTCACGGAGCACGACGCCAAGAAGTCCGGCGCCGAGGTCGTCAAGCAGGTGTCGAGCCCGCTGCTCTCGGGGCTCATCTACCCGGGCCTGCAAGCGCTCGACGAGCAGTACCTCGGCGTCGACTTCCAGTTCGGCGGCGTCGACCAGCGCAAGATCTTTGTCCTTGCCGAAGAGGTCCTGCCCAAGCTAGGCTACGCCAAGCGGGCCCACCTGATGAACGCCATGGTCCCCGGCCTGAAAGGCTCCAAGATGAGCTCCTCCGACGCCGACTCCAAGATTGACTTCCTCGACTCGGACAAGGACGTCAAGAAGAAGCTCAATGCGGCCCACTGCATCGAGGGCGTCGTGGAGGAGAACGGCGTCCTCGCCTTTGCGCGCGCCGTCCTCTTCCCCATCGACGCGCTCCGACGAGAATCCCGCCAGGCAGGCCTCACCCACCTCCCCGGCGTCAACCGAACCTTCGCAACGCCCGACGCGCCCCCAGGCACCGTCCTCTCCATCGTCCGCCCCGAAAAGTACGGCGGCACGCTGCACTACGCCTCGTACGAGCAACTCGAGGCCGACTTCGCCGCCAAGACGCTGCACCCGATGGACCTCAAGACGGGCGTCGCGGACGCGATCAATGCGCTGTTGGCGCCCATCAGGGACACATATGCGGCGAGCGAGCCGTTTAGGAAGGCGGAGGAGGCGGCGTACCCCAAGGCGGTGCCGGAGAAGAAGAAGAAGGAGAAGAAGGGTGAGTCTATATCTGCGCATGCCGTGCCCAGGGGAAGGGGCACCCAGCACTGATGATGATTTGGGCCCTCTGTGTACGTGCGAGCAGTCAACCCGAGACACGCCAAGGACGCTCAAGACGGGTCCGCCGATCCCAAGGTGACCCCTTCCTCAGCGGCGGGCGCAACACCATCGACAGGCGAGTCGGCACCCACACCCACAGCGGCGCAGGCTTCATTACCGCCTCCGGGCGCACAAGGGACGGCACCAGGCAGCGCCGATGGCCTGTCGGAGCAATTGGCGAACGCGACGATTGGGTCGGGCGCTCCCTCTTCCTCATGAGCATTGCATCTCCGTAGGCGCATGGAGGAGGATCCTTGCCAGTTACATACGTACCGCCTCCCTTTTGTGCCTCGCTAGCTGGTCCTTCCCGTAATCCCACTAGCCGAAGAGTCACGTCCCCCAAAGTTCGGCTCCGGTGCCATGGAATACGGGGACGGGGTTGCGAGGAAAGAGTGAATACGTGCTGGGAGAAGGGGGGGAACTGGAGTGGTAAGGAGACTGCGCATGGGATGCGAGTGGAAGGCGGACATACAAGATGAAGAGGAGACGTGGGCCCGCCTCGAGAGTGAGACACGCGCGCCTAGCTCCTGCTACCCTGTCCATGCCAAGGGGGCAGCGTATGCGCGTCCATGTCAAGGCGAGGTTACGCTGCGCATTGCCAGATCACGGACGCGCGCGTCGAGGGAGGGTCCCACACGAGGACGTCCGTAGAGGAGAGGGGGGGGGGGGGGGGGGGGGGGGGGGGGGGGCGAGCTCATGCTGACCGCGCTGGTTGCGCGCCACCGCCGACCTGCTCCACCATGGCGTCGATCTGTAGAAGTGGTCAGACGAGGGCCAGGGGAGTGACGCGTCAGCTCTTCTACTTTGTGTGCGGCAAGGGGAATGGCTGTAAATGCGTGACTCACCTCGTCGTTGTCCTCCATATTCAACTGCGCGGGTCGTCGCAGTGATGAGGAAAGAGGGAGGCGATGCTCAGTCACGTCGTTCTGCCAGACGTCAGGTTCCTTGAGCAGGCAGGGACTTGGGGACTCACGGAAGCGGGCGTGCACTCGTCGGTGATGCGGTCGCCGTCAAAGACGAAGCGGATGTGGTTCTCCTGCTTGCCCATTCGGTCTGCGTAGGCCTTGCGCAGCTTGGCGAGACGGGTGTGGCGCTTGACCTTGAAGAAGACCTCGTTGCCCTGTGAGGTTGGGAAGAAGGGGTTACCAGGACTGGTGTCAGCGCTGGGACTACGAAGAGAGGAGGGGGCGAGGGCATCGCTGGCGTACGCGCACAAACATGCGCGCGCGCCTGCCTGCCTGCTCGCTGGCTCCCATCAATCAAGGGGTGAAGTGGTACTGACCTCTGCGTCCTTGACCTTGATGTTGAGCTGCTCGGAGGGCTCTGGCTTGGCGGAGGCGGCGGAGGTGTCCTGCTCGTGGTCGGACATGGTGCGCGCGTGTATGAGTGCGTGTTGTCTGTGATGGGATGCTGGCAGGCTGTGTTGCTCCTTGGTGCTGTGACCCAAGTAGGGGATGATGGTCGTTGTCGAGGTCGGGGAGGAGGATGGGTGGCAATCGGCTCGTCCCCGTCGAGCTTCTCGACCGGGCATCAACGCGCGTAGTGCGCGTCCTTGTGTAGGGAGCACCGGCTCGTCGGCCCGGTGGGATCGCTTGGGTCATCATCCCCATCGACCCAGCGAGTGGGGCTCCCCTCGCCATCGTCATGCGCGCGCTGTGGATGGATGAGAGAGAGGAAGGAAGGCGGGCCTCGCTGCCTGTCCTCAGCATCGACCACGACGTCGGCGACCACGCCTGTGCACACCCTCGCCTCGCCTCGCCTCGCCATGGCGCCGCTTTCCGCCTCGGGCTCATCATCGTCGTCGTCGTCGCTGGCGTCGGGCGCAGGGAGCAGCGCATCGTCCTCCCGCCTCGCCAAGTTTGTCGACGAGCACCGCACCCTCCTCATCGCGTCCGGCGCTGCCATCTCCCTCGGCGCAGCCTACTACTTTCTCCTCGGTCCGGGCTCCCACCCAGCAGCACGCAAGGGCGACGGCTCGCCCTCAGCCGGGTCCAGCGGGTCAGAAAAGGCGGGCAGCAAGAAGAAGAAGCACGGGAAGAAGAAGAAGGGAGCAGGCTCAGCATCAGCTGCCGACCCGCTCCGAGACCCAGACGGGCCCCTCTTGGAGGAGGCATCAAACGGTGAGCACTCCTGCTTGCTGGTAGGTTGACTTCAGAGAAGGCTGACCTGGGTTTCTATCCTCCCCAGAGCAATTATTCGAGCTCTCAGAAGACGAGATCAAGCGTCTGCCTGAAGAGGTACGTACCCGCCATCATGTCAGCTCACACTCGGAAAGGAGCGCTCATCTTGCTTCTCTGACAGCGCCGCAAGTCGCTCGCTCAGGCGCTCAAGAACGCCGGCAACAAAAAGTACCAAGCGCGCGCTTTTGACGACGCCATCAATCTCTACACCAAGGCCCTCGCAGCCGAAGAGCAGGCCGTCTTCTACTCCAATCGAGCAGCATGCTACTCCAATCGCGGCATGTACGACAAGGTCATCGCAGACTGTGACAGCGCGCTCAAGCTCGACAAGGCCTACATCAAGGCTCTCAACAGGAGAGCCATCGCTCGCGAGGCTCTCGGCAAGGACCCCGAGGAGGGCGAGGCCGGCGAGACCAAGCGCAAGCTTCTCTCACAGGCTCTCACAGGTATGTGCTCGCTCTGAGTAACTTCTGGACGCGTCTCCAGTCGCTGATCCCCTTTGTCGCGTCCCCAGACTTTACGGCAGTGGCAATTCTTGGGCAATTCAAGAACGAGGAGGCAACCGCGTCCGTGGAGCGCGTGCTCAAGCAGCTAGCACAGGCACAGGCCAAGGAGATCCTCAGAGTGAGTATCACAGTTGCCTCACTACGTAGTCGCGAGATGTATTGACTCCCAGACGCGTCCCCCACTTTCCGCAGACACGCGAGCCCAAGCTGCCCTCGTCCACATTCATAACCGCCTATCTGGACGCGTTCCGTCGCAAAGACCCGCCCACGCTGCCCGCCGAGCCATCAGAGGGCGACAAGATCCTCATCCAAGCTTACGAAGCCATCGCCAAGAAGGAGTATGTCAAGGCCAACTCGCAGTTCAATGCCGCCATCGAGGCAGGTTTGAGCGACAAGGATCTGGAGGCGCACGCGTACAACATGCGCGGCACATTCAAGTGAGCACGCGTCCAAGCTCTAAGACTCGAGGTCGTTTGCTGATCGTAGCTGGGCATTTGCAGGTTCATCATTGGTGACGCGCCTGGCGCGCTGGAGGACCTGAACCGATCGACGGAGCTCAAGCCGGACTACGTGCAAAGTTGGGTTAAGAAGGCTAGCGTTTTGATGGAGCTGAGTGAGTGCTCGTGCTATTGCTGGCCGCTGTCGAAAGGAACGCACTCACGAGCCGACTTTGCTACCTACAGGCGACAAGGATGAAGCTTTCCGGGTGTTTGACCGCGCCGTGGAGGCCAACTCGAGCGATCCGGACATCTACTACCACCGCGGCCAGGTGTACTACATCATGGGCGACTATGATGCGGCGTGCGAAGACTACCTCAAGTCGACGTCCCTGGACGACTCGTTCATATTCTCGCAGGTGCAATACGCGGTGGCACAGTACAAGATGAGCCACGTCGAGCGATCGACGCAGGCGTTCCAAAAGGTGCTTCGCAAGTTTTCCAACTCGTCCGAGGCGTACAACTACTACGGCGAGCTCCTCCTCGACCAGGGCCGGTTCGAGGACGCGGTGGCCAAGTTTGACAAGGGCATCGACATCGAGGCGGCTAACCCGGGCTCGTCCAACGTGCTGCCGATGATCAACAAGGCCCTGGCCATGTTCCAGTGGAAGCAAGACCTCACCGCCGCCGAAGAGCTCTGCAAGCGCGCCCTCGAAATCGACCCCGA
The DNA here is from genome assembly GCA_029952725.1 of Salmacisia buchloeana. Classification (NCBI taxonomy): domain Eukaryota; kingdom Fungi; phylum Basidiomycota; class Exobasidiomycetes; order Tilletiales; family Tilletiaceae; genus Salmacisia; species Salmacisia buchloeana. The sequence goes on from CP124190.1 coordinate 643,253, forward strand.
CTGCGACATGGCCATCGCCACCCTGGCGCAGCTGAGCCTGCAACAGGGCCGGATCAAGGACGCGATTGGCCATTTCGCCAAGAGCGCGCAGATGGCGCGGACGGAGAACGAGCTGATCAATGCGATCACGTACGAGTATGCGTCGCGGGCGCAGTTGGAGTTTATTGAGAAGTTCCCCGAGGCGGGGCCGGCGTTGCCTTCGCTGGCGGCTTCGATGGGCTGAGGGCGGGCGGCGGTGGCGGTCCGACCCTTTTGGGGGAGCCCGCCTGGTCCGGAGACGGACGTCCTTCGGGGGCCTCTCTGCCCGTTCGATTTCCTCCTCCCTTCTTTCTCACACACGACGTCGCCACCCCAAGGCTCCAACGAAACGATCTCAGGCCCACGCAAGCGCATATCCTCTCCTGCACCTCGCCTCTTTCGACGTCCTCGTAGGCTAGGTACCTTCCCGCCCTCCCTATTCCCTTCCTCTTCCTCTCCCCTCTTCCTTCCGTGTAGTCGTGTCCCCATAGTGCCCACACCTTTCGTCTTTCCCACGCCACTCGAGAGAGATCACAATGAATACATCCCCCGCTCTGCGTACGAATACGAGCGTCTCGTGTAGGCGGAGACGGAGGGCAAGACAAGGGCTACAAGTGGATTGGACTGCTTTAGTTTGATAGGTCGTATACAGGGATAGATAACGGGGAGAGGAAGCATCCTTCTTGCCCCTGGCTCAAGCTCACGGAGGGGCAGGGCTAGGAGGAGCGAGGGAGACGCAGCTCAAAGATGCCCCGGCCGGAGGTGAGCGACGTCGTATGCACCAACTCGAGCCCGGCCCTCGAGGCGAGGGTACGGATCTGCGCCTCGGTGCGCTCGCGCCCGTCTGGCGAAACGAGGCGTAAGGGAAAGGAGATGGTGGAATGCGTCAGCGTCCTCACTCTTCCATAGGGTGCGAAAGCAAGATTGCCAACTCACTCAGCTCGAGCATCATGAGGAAGTCCAGGCCGCAGACCTGCGATGCGTTCGGCCCAAAGTTGCGCGGGAGCGGCCAGGGTGCGTCTTGTGCTCCCTCCCGCTCTCCCTCGCCCTCTCCCTCTCCACTGACATGCCCTGTGCCATCCCCGGCCTCCCGCTCCTGGCCGCCGACGAGCGTCTTGTCAGCACGTGCGGCGCCTGCGCCTGCGCCGGCGCCATCGTGCCCTGCCTCGCTCAGTGGAGGCGTGAGCAGGCTCGTCGACGCGGCCGAGCCGCGACGGAGCGACACGAGCTCGGCGTCGCTCGGGTTGGTATTCGCGCGCCCGTTTGCGAGTCCTTGACAAGGGCGGACAGGCTGCTTGGTTGGGTTGGGCGGGAGGCATGGCTTGAGCAGGGCGTCGTGCACAAAGATGGTGGAGGCTGGGTGCATGCTGGTGGCGAGGTTGGACAGGATCTTGACGCAGTGCTCGTCGCTCCAGTCGTGTCTGTGTACCCGTACGCGAAGGACCATGTCAGCTTGAAAGCCATAGCCACATCTCCAGAGCATCAAGTACTCACAGGATGGAGCGAAGGAGGTAGCACACATCCTCGCCCGTCCGCGGGTTGGGCTGGAAGAAGTCGCCCCGCTCAAAGTGCGCCCGTCCCGCCTCGACAAAATCCGGGACGGTCCGAATGAAGTGCTGCTTCGCCAGCTCAAACGTCCCCGGCAAGTCCTGGAGGACGATGCGCAAGCCGGGGATGTCCATCTTGGCAAAGTGCACGGAGAAGTGACCCGCTCCGCCTCCCACATCGACCAACGTCTTGCCGCGCAAGCGCTCAGCCCACGCAAACTCGCGCAAGGACGCCGCGAGCTGGATCTCGCCCGAGGCTTGCATGCTTAGGCCAAAGTCGCGCCTGATATCGGGGTGCTCGGCCAGGAACTCCCAGTAGCTCTTGCCACCGCCCGGTCCGCGGGCAAAGGCAGTCTGATGCTCCGAGTCGCTGTCGCGCGATTCGGGATTGGTGAGGGTGTTTAGAAGCTCTTGCATGCTGGCGAACAGGGTCGAGGAATGGGCCGCAATCTGCGAAAGGGCGCGAATCGTCAGCGAGAGACGTCTTGAGGGCTAAGAAGGTCATGTGATACTCACGTAGGCTGCGACGGGCTGACCTGTCCGCAACGCCGCGCCGAAGCGTGTCGGGCGGAAAGAGCCTTCGACGGGCTCCCGGAACCAGTGCCGTACAGCAAGTAGCCTCAATAGTCGTTCTGTACGATGGGAATCGTCATCAGTCCAGCGCGCGACCCATTCTATCGCGACATCGTCTCTACGTACCCAGCTTGCTAGCATTGATGCCAGCCTTGTCCGCCAGGACGCTGACCGAGATACCGCCTTGGAAGCCCGCAGCCTCCGGGCCGGCCTCTTCGTACATGGTGTCGACGACGCCGGACTTCACAACGATGCCCAGGGCGGCCAGCTCAGCAGCGGAGGTGTGCGTCTGGTACATGGCGTCGACGGGGCTCTGCAAGGCGGCCCGAAGTACGTCCAGTGCATTCAAGCACGCCCAACGCGCCTCCGCCATGCCCTTGCTCGCGTCGGCCGGTCGCTTGCCCGACGGGTCCTCGAGATTGAGGTCCGACGCGCCATTGGAGGCCAGATGTTGCTCGTATGTTGCGAGGGCCGAGTTGAGGGTCTGCGACAAGGCGCGAAGATAGGTGTAGGTCGAGTCTGTAGACACGTAAGTCATCGTGTACGGGGTTGGGAGGAACAGACGACTTGAAAGCTGAAGGGACGAGATCGTTCAGCCATTCGAAGAGAGACACATCTTGCTCTGCTTTTGAACTGGTCAGAAGTCAGGGCCCTGTCGACTTTGAACGCTGTGTACTGAGTTACTGACTGAACTGGTAGCTTGCGCCACGGGTGGGCAAAGCACCATCACCTGCGCTGGGACCTGGCGTACCGCCGCTATGAGGCAGAAATCCGAACACCCGCGACTCGGGAGCGCTACCATTTGTCCGAGGCGCACCATCATGCCACCTTCGGTCTCCATGGCTCGCGGTCTTCCTCTCAGCGGCTGCAAGGAGTAAGGCGTGTGAGAGCATCATCCCACGACTCATGCCGAGGGTCCGGTGCGCTATCGAACTTGCCTATTGTGCGGTGCGGTGCGCTGGATCGAGCGACAGTCGTCAATATCGAGCCAGGTGGGCGGTGGCTGTTGCCTGGGAAGAACTTGTGCGTTAGCGAGCGCGCACATTCTCGGCGATGTTAATGGAACACTCACTAGTCACTCGTCAACATAGCAAACAGCACCGCGGCGTGCCCATTTCCGTCGACTTGAGAGCCCGGCTGCGGCTGCGACTGTGACGACCAGTATCATGTTGCGCTCGTAATCCCATGATGCCTTCATGCACGTACTACTCCGTCCTACCAGTACCCGTCATTCTGGGCTCTGGAGGGTCAGAGGAACCGTGAACAAGTGCAGCGATAATGTTCCGTGGCGCTTGCAAGAGCTCCTTGTAGGCAATTTCGCGGAATTTCTCAGCTTAGGCGACCTGCAGCCAGCCGTGGAATCGAGCGAGCCGAGAGGAGGTCGTGAGCTTGCATGTTCGCTGGCAAGGGCGGATCGAAGCGGGCAGGAGAATGGACGCATGGTTGCGGCGAGGTGCAGAACGGAGCGGATGGAAAGCCGGGAGAGTCGCAGACGCAGAACTGGCGCCGGTGTCTTTGGACTTGGCCGAGCGACGACGTCGGCGAGGTCGGGTCACGGCCCACGGATGTCTCGGTGCCGAAAAAGAACTCCGTAATTCGGAGCAAGTTGTCACCGACACCGAGCTTGTTCTCATCCGCGCGTAGGAACTTGGAAGGTCGCACATCGAAAGGCTCGCTGAAGTCGAGCATCGATCATTTGAGGCGGAGTGTCTCGCTCAAGCGCTCCATCTGCGGAACACATGAAGGATGAGCTTCGAGCAAGTACACGACCCGAGGGTGCTTGAACTCACGAAGACGTCCCTGCGAGGGCCCTGAACGAGCTCCACTAAGGCGGCAGCGAGCTCATCGGGGGCTAGGCGACTGAGTCGCTCCTCAGCTTCCTCGATAGAGGGTAGCGTTTCTTCCGAAGCAAGCAGTCTTGCAGGCGTCGGAACTTGAGGCGTCGTAGGTACGGTACCGGTTGGAAGCGCTCTTGAAGGATCTTGCGGACTACGGCTTTCCGTTAGCTCCTGTCCGACGGCATTGTCAACTTCTCTTCTAGGACTCGTCTGCGTCTCCGCCTCCGTATAGCGATTCCTAGGCTTGGCTTTGGGCTTCGGTGGTGCCTTTGGCTTCTTGGTTGGGGCCGGTGCAGTCGTAGGATTTCCAGCACCTTCCGTTCCCTCATCTACTAGGGCGGGTTCAGGAGCTTTCTTCTTGCCCTTTCCTTTCTTGGGAGCCGTATCTGCTATGCACTCTGTGCTGCTGGCTATGACGGCCAGCGCTTCGGTAGTGGTGGGGGCGACCGCGCCTTCCGTCTGTGCGTCCGTTGTAGCTGGTTGCGGCGGCGACGCAGGCGGTCCGACTACTTCAGCAGGAGCCTGTTGATGATGAGGTTGGTCCTCCTTGCCCGAAAGCTCCAGCCCTTTGGTTGCTTCCACTCTCGCCTGTAGGGGTGCGCCGGCAGCTGGAGCATCTTGCGGTGCCGACACAGGCTGGACAGGCCCTACAGACAGAGAGCATAGCTAAGCTTGGTATGCCATCTCAGCCTGATGAAGCAGAACAGGCTCACCTCCGCTGGTGCTGGCAGTTGTGCTGACTGCGGCGGGTTGCACGGGTGCCACTGTGGCCTCTGCGCATGGGCAGACATTCTGTTAAGGGGTAGCTCTGTTAGCGCGGAGCTCTGAGAGTCGGGCTGATTGCCACTCACCTCAATCTCGCCAAGGAAGCGGAACATGTCCGCCTTGCTCGGAAACTTGAGCTGGAAGCGGCGATAGGGAGTCTGCGTTTGCGGGGCGTCAGCACGAGGTAGCTAGTAACATTCTGCCACGACCATGCGCACCCCTGACTGAAGACTTGTGTCCAGGAAGCGGAATCCGACCATGTCGTCCTGGAAGGTCGCCTTGAGAGGGAGCTCTGAGCGCGAGGACCCACCAGGTGGGAGCCGCGCCTGCGCGTCAAAGTCGAGGCTTTGCTGGAAAGAGAGACGAAGAGAGTCAGCACAGGTACACTTTAGGAGCAGAGAGGCCCAGATGCTCACCAGGCAGAGAGAAGTGTACGGCGACTCTGCGCTCTGTGTCTGACTCGATCCTCCGCCGACGTTCTCGACCTGCCATTCGACCTCGAGGCGGAGGCTGCTTGGGTTGGGCTGTCCGATGCGAGCGGCGCCGAGCCTGGCGAGGGCCTCGTGGTATGGGCCGTGAGAGGACGTGGTACGCAAGAGCTTCACGGTGAGGACGGGCTTGTCGAAGAAGGACCAGGTGAGGCCCTGCTCGGGCGCGTGAGGGTTGACCTCCTGCCTGGCAAACTTGACGAGCAGGTAGGTCGACGTCGTGGTGCTGACCTGGCTCATCGCCTCTGGCGTGCTGTGCGGTGTGGACTCGGAGGGTGATGGAGTGGCAGGAGGAGGTGGTGGTGGTAGCAGACGAGGAGGCAGAGAGACCCGTCAGCGCGAGGGAGGCCATCTGCCACGGTGCCCATATATACGAGTACAGCTGGTTGACCTTGCCACCCCTTCCTCAGACCCGCCCCTGCTCATCCCTGCCATGAACGCGCGCGCTGCTCCCGACGGCATTGCGTCGAGCACGTCTAGCCGGACAGCCCATACAGCCCTCCATCGTGTCCTCTGCCTGCCTGCCTTGCCTTTCCTATGCGATGCTGCTGTGGCATACTTGATGTCGTTGAGCAGCAGGCACCTTGAGCAGGACCAAGGGTACCCATCGGCGATTCATAGTACCTCAGCGTCGGCGCTTGCACCTTCCCCTCGGCCGAGGCGTCTTCTTCCCCTACGTGTACCGTGCTCACCTTCTCCTGGAGGACCACCACCACCACCCGCACCTGGCCCATCCCGGCTTCAACCTCGACCCCGGCGACAGCATCGAGGCACTGCCTGGTGAGTAGCAGCCTCGACGTCTCCTCCTCGCTGGCAGCGTAGTCCCCCTGTGGCCGCTGCCTTGTCCATCCAAGATGAGCAACCTTCCAAATAGTTCACTTCGACGACCCTCGAGGTCGATGAGAACGACCATACATCTTTCAAAACGTCTTTCACCCCTAGCTGACCCCCCTCCTCCAAGCCGGCATCCTACCTCATCCTTATCATCTCTCAGAGCGCCTACTGACCCAGCCTTCTTTCTCCTCTCCATACCCCAACCAACGACGGACAGTCGTCTAGGACGATGTCCGCTCACGACTCCACCTCCGATGGGCTTCTGCCTGCTGAACGTAGGCCGTCGGGCACAAGCTCGGAGACCCACTCGAGCGGCGGGCATACAGAGCGCGCACTCTCAGCCCCAGGCTCTTCTTCTGGGCATCCTGAGCTGCGACGCGCTCCGACGTTCGAATCACCCCAATCTGGGCTGCGACAACGTCTGGCAGAAGCGTCCAAATCGGCATCAGCGGAGGAGCCAACAAGCTTGGACGCGTCAGCACCGTTTGGTGAGGCGAGGAAGAAGCTTCGTATCGGCTTCATTCACCCAGACTTGGGCATTGGTGAGTCGCTTCCCTTTCCTCCTCATCTGCTTCTCGTCAAGGCGCCTAGCTGGTCACGCCGGGCTCGCGTCGCATCACCGAGCCTCGTCCTCGCACCGACGCGAGACTGCGCTCCCCTTTCCGTTTCAAAAACGTGTCTGGTACTCGTTCATCCGATGCAATACAATCGTACGTGCGTGCTCATACCCATCTCACCTTGCTCCTTGTTTCCTCGACGCAGGCGGTGCGGAGCGACTGGTGGTAGATGCCGCCCTCGCCTTGCAAGCGCGTGGACACGATGTGTCCATATTCACAAGTCATCATGATCCCAAGCATTGCTTCGAACCGACTCGAGATGGTGAGTCTTCAAAGCGTGCCGTTGGTCTCTAGCCATGATGCTGACGTGGTTGCTTCCCTTGTCAGGCACTCTCAAGGTGTATCATATGCGAACGAAGATCCCTCGGTCGTTGCCACCCTTTCACGCGTTCCACTTGCCACTGGCGATCCTCCAACAGGTCTCGCTCGTGGTGCAGCTCCTCATCGCCCTCGCCTTGACACGCTATCCTTGGCTGGAGCGCGTCCCACTCATGGCAAGCGCAACCTCAATACGCAAAGCTCCCCCACCTCCAAGGACGACACTGGACAGCGCGGCCGCATCGAGGACAGAGTCTCACGCCGGCACGCCGTACCTCCCTTTACCGCCCTTCGACCTCTTCATTTTTGACCAACTCTCCGTCGGCATCCCACTACTACGATACGCGTCGCGTACGCGCGTGGCGTACTATTGCCACTTCCCGGATAAGGAGATCGCCAAGGCACTCGACCGCCAAGCTCGAGTCGAAGCAAGATCTCTGAAGCGCAAGATCGTGACCGGTGTCAAGATTGCGCTCAAGTCGGTCTATCGGATTCCCTTTGACTTGCTCGAGGAAGTTACGACTGGTCAGCACTCCTATTCTGTCATGGAGGGTAGAAAGAATACTCACTAACTGAACGCTGCCACAGACGCCGCGGATCGGATCATGATCAACTCAAATTACACGGCGGCGTACTTCTTGCACTCCTTCCCAATCATCGCAGCTCGACTGACCCGCGAAGCCGGTGGTCCTCAAGGACGGCCCATTCAACCTGGAGTGGGCACCGCGCCCAAGGTCGTCTATCCAGCCGTTGACACGACGGAGTTTACGCGCGAATGGGTAGCAAATGAGCTCAAGAGGCTCGAGGATGCAGACAAGCGGGCCAAGGAGCGGGCCAGCATTGCGGTCGGGACGACAGCCGGCACCCTCGCTTTCAAGGAGAAGGCCAAGATTGCCAAGGAGGGAAGTCGGGGAGTGCTCGACGTACGCAAAGCGATACGAGAGCTTTGTACTTCCAAGTGAGTGGTGGGCATGAGCTTGAAAGCACAGAGCAGACCCTGACCTTGTTCACGCGTCTTCAGGGAGCGGCCAACGTTCGTGTCTATCAATCGCTTCGAGGCCAAGAAGAACGTTGCCCTCGCCGTCGCGGCGTTTGCTGACCTCATCCAGCCAGAGCTCGAGGCTACCAAGGAAGCACTAGCGGCTGCGAAGTCACAGTCATTCTCTCTGCCCTCCGGCGGCCGTTCCGGCTCTGGGGACGCAGGGCCGTCTACGTCTACGTCTACGTCTACTTCTACGTCTACGTCTACGTCTACAGATGAGCGCCCCGGTGGCCGCTCGCGCGAGGCGTCCGCGCTCAGCATCGACACATCAGGCCGCGACTTCCAGCCGACCGCCTCCTCTTCATCCTCACGGAACTCTTCGATCGCGAGCTTTGCGCGCTTCGCGCAGCTCAACCAGATGTCGCGCGCCACGCGGTCCCTGCGCGAGACGGGCGGGCTGCGTCTCGTCGTGGCGGGTGGGTACGACCGGCGGGTGATGGACAACATTTCAACACTGGCGGCGTTGCAGGCGCAATGCGACGCGCTCGGGCTGCGGCATATCACGCTCTCGTACAACCCTCAGCCATTCGAACCGCCGGTGTCGCCGCCCGGCCCGGACGACCTCAGCGCGGCGCACGTCATCTTCTTGCAGTCGGCCCCGGTCGGCTGCTTGCGCGCGCTTCTCACGAACGAGACTACGGTCGGGCTGGTGTACACGCCTGCGGGGGAGCACTTCGGCATTGTCCCGCTCGAGGCGGCTGCCTGCGGGCTGCCCGTGCTGGCGGTCAATGATGGTGGACCGAGGGAGAGCGTCGTCGATGGTGGCGTCGTAGTCAAGGTGAAGGCTAGTGCGTCGAGCGGGTCGTTGCCGTCTTCGTCGAGCACATCGACGGTGCGGACGAAGAAGTCGTCGGCGGCGGAGAGTCGGCCAGGGACGGCGAAAGGCTCGGAGCATCCTACGCCGCGAGGCAGCATGACGGGCTCACGGCCAGTGTTCAACTTGGGCGACGACGTGGATTCGCTGGACAACATCAAGCCTGTCACGCTGGATGGGGACGAGGAGGAGGAGTTGGCGTCGAACACGAATGGCGCGGTGTCCGGTGGCAGCGGCTCCACGCTCCCACTCTTCAACGACCAACAACGGCGTCGCGTCCTATTCCGCTGCCTCAAGCGCGCCGACAACGACGCAAAGGAGGAGTGGACCAATCCCGACGGGACCGGTCTCCTTCGTTCCAACTCGCGCGATGCATTCAGTGACGGCATGCGGAGCCTGCTTGCGCTCTGGCTGGGCAAGGACGAGGGCAAGGCGCGTCCTCGGGTGGCGAGCGCGGCGCGTCGGCGTGTGGGCCAGACGTTTGGGCTCGAGACGCTCAGTCAGCGGTTTGAGGAGGTGGCGTTGGAGTGTGTGCAGCTTGGGCCGGTGTCGTCGATGCAAGTGCTGGGTCCATTGCTGGGCAGTGTGGCAAGTGAGTGTGGACCAGCATCTTCAACGGAGGGCTGCGCTGACCTCGTTCCTTCGTCTTCAGTGCTTGTCACCGCTGTGGCCATGTGAGTCGCGTCGCTCGAAGTGATCGCATCCCGGACAGGCGTCTGACCACTCTCCTCCACAGCATCCTGCTCGTCGACGTGAGGACGACCGCCGCTGTCCAGACCGCCGCGTCCAAGGCGACTTCGGCCGTACCGGTGACAAAGACGGCGCCCCTTGCGACGCGGCTAAGTCGCTCCGCCGCCGATGCGATCACTTCGATTTCCAGCGCGGCGAACGCGGCCAAGACGACGGTGTCGGAGCATGTCGAGCTCTGAAGAGGCGCGCGATTGATTATTCTTCTCGGGGCAATGTCACCTTTCTCAGTAGAAGTCCCGAGATGAGTTCCGGCTATGGACAGGAAGCCGTGCCGGATCGGACGGCATCACTCCTACGTAAGGCCTGTGCTCAGGCCTGCCTTGGACCTTTTGTACCTCCCCTTCCCTGTCACCTTGTTGGGCCGACGTCGGGGCTGGTTCGGAGGACAGCGAGGAAGGGGTAAGGACCGTCGTCTTGGCTGAGGCATCGATGAGGAAGAGGCTGTCCTTGTCGAGGCTGGACAGGACTGCCATAAAACCAGACCTCAAAGTCAAGGGCACGGACGTGGACACCGTCCTGGCCGACGACCACCATCGACCACCCGCCACCCACTCAGCCAGCCAGCAGCCATGTCAGCGCCCACAGTCAACAAGCAGATCGTCCTCCGCGAGCGGCCCGAGGCCGACATCAACCCATCGCTCGAGAACGGCACCTTTGAACTCAAGCAGGTCGACGTGCCTTCCCAGCTCGGCGACGACGAGGTCCTCGTCAAAGTCCTCTATGTCTCCCTCGATCCAGCGGTGAGTTTGGAGCGAGGAGAGCATCATGGAAGACGCAGTGCTCATCGTCCTCTCTCGTTACAAAGATGCGCGGCTGGTTGTGCGACGTGCGCTCCTACCTGCCCCCCGTCCAAATCGGCGAAGTCATGCGCGCCGCCGCCGTAGGCCAAGTCATCGACTCCCGCTCGTCCTCCTTCAGGAAGGGCGACTACGTCTCGGGCCGGCTCAACTGGCAAGAGTACGCCAATATCGGCGCCAAGTTCCTGCAAAAGATTGACCTCTTCCCCGGCGTCCGCGTCGAGGACTTCTTGGGCGTATTGGGCAGCAGTGGGCAGACGGCCTACTGGGGCCTGTACGACATTATCCAGCCCAAGAAGGGCAAGGACGAGATCATCGTCGTCACGGGCGCCGCAGGATCCGTAGGCTCCATCGTCGTCCAGCTCGCCAAGCTCGAAGGCATGCGCGTCGTAGCCGTCGCAGGCGGCGCCGCCAAGTGCGCCTGGCTCAAGGACGAGCTCGGGGCCGATTTCGCGCTCGATTACAAGGCCGAGGGCTTTTACACGCAGTACAAGAAGCTGCTCAAGGATTTGGGCTATGTAGACGCCATCTTTGAGAATGTGGGCGGGCAGTTGCTGGATACGACGCTGTCGCTCTGCAAGCCTCATGCTCGCGTCGCGCTCTGCGGTGCGATCAGCTCCTACGTGAGTCTTCCTCTCATCGAATGGCCGATTTCCCTTCCTCTTCTTGGTGCTGACTCGCCGTGACTCTATTCCTGTAGAACGACAAGGACCCCGTAGGCCTCAAGAACTACATGTCCCTGATCGGCATGCGCATCATGGTGAAAGGCTTCATCGTCCTCGAGTACGTCGTCTCCCTTCCTCGCCAAACTAACCCCGACTTGCTGACGACTCTGACCCTCCTGCAACGATGTCCAACAGCTACGCAGACCGCTTCGGCAAGGCGGCAGCAGACATGTCCAAGCACATCCAATCCGGCAAGCTCAAGACGTTCTCAACAGGTGAGCCTCTGGCACTCTCCATCCTCTTGCCCTTCCCTCCTCCGAGCGATACACGTAGACTGACGCTTTCTGTGCGTTTGGCAGTGGTCGAGGGCGGCGTCGAGCGCGCGCCGAGCGCGCTGGTCGACCTCTTCAATGGCAAGAATACGGGCAAGATGCTTGTCAAGATTGCTTGAGGGCGGAGCCGCCACCACCTCGTACCCACTTACACTGCGTCTATTTCGTCGCACGCCATGATGGGAATCGTATCAACGTCGCATCCCCTTCCTAAAGGTTTATGCCTTGTCTGCCTTGGCGAAAGGGAGAGCAGACTCACAAGCAAAGGTAGGGGAGTAAACGCGCCGACGTTGCATTGTATTCTAGCGAGCCGCCAACGACCCCAAGAGGTCTCTAGCATAGGGTGTACCAAGAGCACTTGCCAGGTCTTTCTTCAGCGATAGAAGGTCCACTCGATGCCACCGCTGGCACCTTTCGCGTCCGTGTCCGCCTCCTCCTCTTCCTCTTCATCGTCATCTTCCTCCTCCTCGTCATCATCACCGTCCTCCTCTTCATGACCACTCTGACCGTCCCCTCCCTGACGAGAGACGCCCACGCCGGCCGACCCATTCGTCTGCGTCTGTGTATTCGAACCTGCTCCTGACCCTGGTCCTACTGCTGATCCTTGGCCGCTCGCCGACGAGCCGCCCACCACCACCTCGGCCTGCCGACCTGTACCGCCGTCTACACCATCGCCATTCTCGTCCTCGTGGCCGGGTCCGGGTATCCGCTCCGCAAGCCGCCACTGTCCGCGCGCGTAGGGGTCTCCCTCGCGCCAGACGGAGCCGGCGTTGACGCCTCGCGCTCCTTCCTCTTCTTCGTCTTCCTCTTGGTATGTGTCTCTGTACGCATCGTGTTGGGCGTCGTGCGCCGAGCCCGCCCCAGCCGCGCCCTCCGTCGTAGCTTGCCCCTGTGCGCTGCCCTCCCCAGCGCCTTGCCCCTGCTCGCGCTCCCGCTGCCGCTTTTGCTCCGCCTGCAATCGTCGATAGGCACTCTCGGCAGCGCCGACGAGCCTCTCGTCCCAATTGGCGGTTGCGCCTCCTACACTCGCTCCTATCCCTCCCCTTGGACTGGAGCTTGAGCCAGCGAGGGCGGCGGCGCGACGAGCGGCAAGGAAGCTGGGTGGTGGGAAGCCTATTCCTCCTTCGCCCGTCCCTGCGCCCGCGCCCGTGCCTGTGTCTGTTGAGCCCGTTCCGTCCCTCGACGCGTCCGTCGATGTCGCTGTTGATGTCCAAGCCGGCGCAGGAGCAGGAGCAGGGGCAGGAGCATGGGCAGACCGTCTCGCCGTCCCCCCGAGCGAAGTGGAGCGCACGACAGGCTGACCCAACCCGCTCGCACCGCTCGCACCCATCCTACTGCCCTCCAGACCCAGCCCAGAAGGTCGGACCTGCGGGCCCAAGCGCGGACTGCTCCTCACCGAGCTCGGCCCGGAGCGCGCCTGCGTCCCCTCCGACCCCGCCCCACTTGCCCCAGCCCCTCCTGCACCAGCATGCGTCTGGGCAAGGAACGATTCGGCGGGGAGCAAAAAGGCCTGAAAGCGCGCACGGGGCGTCTGATCCCTCCTCGCCGCCAGACTGCGCGGCGTACCCGGCGGCGCGAGCGACGGCGGTTCCTCCCGCTCCCTCTCCCTTTCTCGGTCTCGTTCCCGACCTGAAGAAGGGCCGAGTAAGGACCGCGCACCCACATTCGGCGTACCTGGAGTGCTGGACGCCGATCGATTGGGCCGGAGTGGACTGCCGCTCGCCACCGTCGTCGTCGTCGTCGTCGTCGTCGTCGCGTTGGAACCACCTCCACCCAGCGACCCGCTCGCGAGCGCCGCGTTCGCCCTCGTCGCTGCCGCGCGTAAGGACGGCGAGCCTGTCAAGGACGCAGTAGTGGCCGTTGCAGTCGTAGTCGCCGCCGCCGTCCCTCCCACCGCCACCGTGCCCGAAGCCTGCTTGGCACCGCTGCCCTGCTGTGGTGAACCCTTGCTTCCAGCTGCCTTGCCCAAAGCGCCCGGCGTACCCGGCCGGGAAGGCACGGGCGAGTTGGGCGGGAAGGGCGTGCCCCCAAAGGGCGTCGACACGGGCGTGCTGAGCTTGGCTTTGCCCTTGCCCTTGCCTCCGCCTCCACTACCGCCACCACCGCCGCCGCCAGGACTCAATGAGGGCAACAGACCACCGCCTCCTCCGACGGCACCAGCCTGAACAGGTCCCAACCGAGGCGAAGACGTCAACGACGAGGGCCCACTCCCTCGCTGTCCACCCGCACCACCCTGACCAGCAGGCCGGATCGGCGTCGGCCGACGAGGCGGCACCCCTCCCGGACCAACCCCGCCGCCACCGCTCTGCGAGCTCGACCCCGAAGGCGAGCCCGCCTTGGCCGCAGCAGCCGCGCGCGCCAGCTCGGCGTACGTGGGCGGTTTGGGCATCGGCATAGCGCCGCCGCCGCCTCCTCCGCCGCCGGGCCACCGGACGGGCGTGGCGGTCCCGCTGGGGGCGCGGCTTTGGATGGCGGTCATGTAGGCCGTGTTGGTTCCTGAGCCTGAGCCTGTGCCCGTGCCCGTGCCCGTTCCCGTGCCTGTATTCGAGCTCGTGCCGCCGTCCGCCGAGGAGGACGAGGCAGAATGGAAAGCCCTGGATCCTGGCGGCCCTTGACCGTGTGAATGTGAATGTGACTGTGACTGCGCCTGGGCAATACCCGCGACCGCGCGCTCGAGGTCTTTGAGCCTTGCCATGCTGCCGTGTCGTGAGAGGGAGAGGGACGAGACGGAGGAGCTGAGCGAGTCGGGGGCCTTCCTTCGTCGGTGCCGGCCATTTGTACCCGTGTGCGCGTCATTGTCATTGAGCTCCTCCTCTTCGTCTCCTTCGCTTGCACTCTCCTCCTCGTCTGAATCCGAGTCCTCCTCGTCCTCAGAGTCTTCCTCCTCAGACTCAGACTCCTCCGACGTATCCTCCTGACCGCGCAAGCGCCGCCTGCGCTCCGCCTCGAGCTTGCGAGTGAGCAAGTTGGCGCGTGCCGATTGGCGCGTGAAGAACTCGATGCCGAGTGCGAGGGTGCGGAGGTGGAGGTAGTGATGCGACGCGTCGGACCAGTCGAGGGGGCCTTGGCCTTCGCCGTCGTCGTCTTGTTCTCGTGTTCGCGCCCCGGCCGACGCGCCGGTTAAAGAAGTAGGAGATGGACGTCCGATTTGCGCTTGCGCTTGTGCTTGAGGCGCGCGTGGTGGTTGGCGATGGGCTGGACCCGCCGGCGCTTGAGCAGGACGAGGCGAGGCACTGCCCCCGACAGCCCCTGGGACCCGAGCGGCTCCCTCACTCGCCGTCGTGTTGCGAGGGGCGAGGACGCGCGGGGCGAGGGGCGTCGAGACGAGCTTGGTGGGTACGGGCGAGTCGCCGTTGCCTTGGGAGAACTTGATGGGAGCCAATGCGCGGCTCTCCTGTCGGGCCTGTCATCTCGCATGGATAAGAGTGTCAGCGACGAGGCATACAAAGAAGCAGGAGTGGAATGCTCACAATGTAGAAGTTGGACAGCCGGTCGTGTTCTGGCTTGGCCGACTCGAGGGTGACGGTGCCGGCCTGGTTCCACACGATGTGGAAGGTGCACCCGAGCAGCCCGTTGCGGTCGTGTGCCGAGTTGGTGATAGCGTGCCACGCGTCCGAGGTGAAGGTGAGCGAGGCCGTGTCGCGGTCGTAGGCGACAAAGTCGAGGGCGATGGTCACCACCGACGTTGGCTTGGGCCCGGGCAGCGGCAGGTGGTGCTCCAGTGTGCCCGGCGTGCTGAGCATGTCGCGTAAGCGGGCGAGGACGAGACTGGCGTCTTCTTGACCATTGGCAGCGGCCCGGTTGGCTTCCTGGATGGCCTCCTCGCGCGCCGCCCGCTCGCCGGTGCCCGTGGCGTGGATGGGAGGCGGGAGCGTGACGCCGCCAGCGACGGCATTGGCGATGCGCAGGCCGACCTGCCACCGCCCCGAGGCAAAGTGCGACGGCAGCAGCTCCTCCTCCACGCTCGTCCGCCACGTCGTCGACAGCGCGCGCACGCCCGTGAAGAGGGTGTGCGGGTCCAGGCGGAGGAAGATGTTGCGCAGGATCTCGGGCGGCAGGCGGGGTGGGCCATCCTGTCCGCCTGCCCGACGACGTCGCTGCTGCTGCTGCTGCTGCTGTGGTTCTGCTTCTGCCATCGTGGTGAGCACCTCGCCTTGCCGCCCGTCGACGTCGATGATGGAGGTGGTAAGGACGATGGTCGTCGTCGTCGTCCTCATTCCCCACCCCCACCCCCTTTGGGACGCCAGCCAGCCTGGATGGTCTGTGCTGCCAAGGCATCGCGGGGGGGCGTCGCTGGAGGTGCGGGGAGGGCATGATTACCTAATCAGTACCTCATCCTCCTTTCCCACGAGTATATCCTCTCCGTCCGACAAGAGTAATAAAGGAGAGAGGCAGGCAGTTGTATTCATTGTTGGCCGAGAAACAGACGCGATGATTAGTTGGGGAGCTGGCGCTTGAAGAGGAGATTGTAGCTGTCGAAAGAGCACGTTGAAGTCGAAGTCGAAGAGGGGAGCTCATTGCTTTGCCTTGGTGGACGAGGTTGCATGGAAGGAAGAGCCGTCGCCTGGAGTCTTGACTGTATCTTGTTGGAATGCCTTCGGTCGATCGATTGATGGATGGTGGTGGTAGCGCACCTTGCCTCGTTGGAGACGCTCACAGCACGGGCTTGATCCGCGCCCGCCCCGACAACGGCGCCAACGACGAGGGCGAGCCATCCCCACCACTCTCAGCCGCCGCCGCCGCCGCCGCCGAGGACGACAGCTCGCCACCGCCTCCCCCACCCGTCCCAAGAATGGGCGAACGCACGCCCGCAGACGGAGACGGCGAGCCGTCCCGTCCACTCGTCCCACCACCGCCGCCACCAGGACTCGAAAACGTCGCCGAGCCCGCACCATTGTTGCCGCCGCCGCCGCCGCCGCCCGAGCCTCGAGAGTGGTGATTGCGCGGACTGCGAGGAGAAGCCGTCACTTGCGCCTTGACCGTCGCCTCGGCCTTGCGCAGATAGCCGCGCGACTCGGCCCGACGACGGCTCCGCGAGCCCGCCGTGCCGCCTCCGCCGACACCTTGACCGGACTGGCCGCCGTTGTTCATCATCTCGACACCGCTCCCGTCTGCCGGTGGCCGCTCGACGTTGACCACCTCGGGCAACGGCTCGTCCGTCAGACCGAGCGCGCCGCCGACAAGACCGCTGCTCTTGCCGTCTCCAGCGTCCCCTGCCCCCACCGCGTCGTTGCCGCTGCCGTATCCATACCCAGCCAGCGTCGAGCCCGACCCAGACGCCGAGACAGTCATCGTAGACGGCGGCGACGCACTCGACCCCTGCGCAGCCGGCGGCGGCGCGGCCGTCTGCTCATGCTCCCGCACACCGTTCCGTCCCCGCCGTTCGTCCTCGGAGCGATCGTCCTCCGACGAGCTCTCGTCGTCGCCATCACGACTGTCTTCGTCCTCGGCACTGCCGCCGCTGTTGGCAAGCTCGCCCATGTCCGTCACCCCGAGCGCACCCCCTCCTCCGCCAGCAGTAGCATGGAGGAGTCCGCGTCGCTCTGCACTCGTCCCTCGGCGCCGATCCGAGCTCCTCCCGCGCGACCCAGCCACACCACCACCCCCGCCGCCCACATTCACACCACCAAGCAACGAGCTCGCAATCGCACTCCTCAGCCCGGACCGATCAAACTCGTCCGACGAGCCGCCCACGTCCGTGCCCGGACCCGCGCCCGCGCCCACGCCCGCGCCAAGCAGCACAGACGAGCCCCCCGGCCCAGGACTCTGCGCCGCCTCGACCGTATGCGCATACTCGCCAATCGCCCCGACCGAGTCCCACGCATTCGCATACGCGCGCGTGCCCAGCGGCGCGAGACCGCGCGGTTGCACGGGGGGCGAGACGACCATCGACTCGGCCGAGGCGGCCGCGGCTTCGGCGGCGAGGGCGGAGAGGGCGGGGGCGTTGCTTAGCCAGGCTGGTGCTCCTGCTGATGTGGATGAGGTCGTCGGAGCCGGTGCTGAGCCCGGTATCGTGCCGAGAGCTTGCGATCCGAACACCCCTCCTTGACCTTGACCTTGACCTTGACCACCACCAGCAGCAGCAGCAGCCGCACCAGCCTGCCCACCGCGCTGGAACGCATACCGCATCCGCGGCGGATCATCCGGAAAGACCCTCGTCGCCGGCCTCAGCGGCTTGCCATCAAAGTCGCCCAGCGCCGCATACCTCCTCTCCCGCTCCGCCCGCCGCGCCGCCGCCGCCGCCTCCTCCGCCGCCTGCTGTTCCGCAAGCCGGAGGAGCGTCTCGGCCGCGTGCGCCTGGATCTTGCGGCGGCGCTGGTTCGACGCGTCGCTCCGGCGCGCAGACGTCGACGTGGAAGAGGAGGAGCCGTCCCCACTGCGGGCACCGCCGCCCTCGCTCCCGCTGCTTCCGTAGCCCGAGACGAGCCTCTCCCACGGGAAGACGGGCTGGATCTTGGACGCGTCCGGGGGCTGGTTCGCTAAATGGGCGTACATGCCTTGCATCAGGTGGGCCGGCACGCGCGCCGCGACCGACTGCGCGTCCGTCTCCTCGCTCCCTCCCCGGCCCCATCCCCCTCCTCCTCCCGCTCCTTCCGGCGCGGCCGAAGCCGACGCCGGCGCGTTGGAACCCGACTCTGCGCCAGACTGCTCAGAGGGACGATGAGGCTGGTGCCGGTCCCACGCATTGTGAAAATGCGCCGGCATGGCAAACGACGTCTTCTGCGCTTCCGAAGGCGGCGGCTCGCGGGCGGGATCCCAGCTCATCTTGGGCGGCGACCACGGCCGCACAATCTCGGCTCCGGCTCGAGCTGGGTCGTGGTTGTGTTCGTGGTGGTAGGATGGTCGCTCCTGTTGTTGGGCCCCCTCCATCGGTGCGGTCGTAGGACCGGGAGCAGGGCCAGTGTGCGACCTCTCCCGCGCCCGGAGCGCCTCCAACCGCCCCGCCTCCTGCCGCTCCTGCACCGCCCTCCTCGCCTCCTCCGCCTCCCTCTCCTCCCGCGCGAGCATCTCCACCAACTCGCGCGGCAGGCCCTCGGGCGGGATCAAGCTCGTCCGCCCGTCGAGCGGGAAACTCGCATACTTGCCGAGACCCGCCTCGACGCCCGCGGCGCGTGTGAGCTCGTGCGTGGCGGTGCTGAGGCCGTAGAGGGCCGCGCCGCCTGCGAAGAGGGTGCGGAGGTCCTCCATCTGGCCTGGCTGGAAGGCCTGGGCTGCGGAGGACGAGGACGAGCCGGGAAGATGGTGGCCGTGTGCATCCCAGACGGCTTCGTAGGTGGGCACCTCGAACGCCCGTCGCGCGGGCTTCGATGACGAGTCGTCGGCCGACTCGCGCTCGACGATTTCGACGCCGCGGGAGGTATGGATGACCTCGACGCTGTACGCCGACGACGAGTGCCGATCGACCGAGGCTGGCAGGGGGTAGTACCGCGAGAAGACGTCGTGCCAGCGCGCAATGAGCGTCTCGTAGTCGTTCGTCACGATTTTGTCGTCTGCGCCACCGCCCGCGGCCGAGCGGGAGCGGGAGCTGGATGGCTGTGTCGATGGCCGGGGACGGTGCCAAGGCTTGTGCTCGCCGATGAAGTGCGCGACTTGAACGCCTGCCCCAAAGCGGCGATAGGCCGGCACGTATCTACGTTTGCAGAGAAGCCAAAGGGGAGCGATGAGAAGATGAGGACCAGGAAAAGGAACAAGATGAAAGAGGACTCACGTATAGCCGCCATTAGGCGTGACATTGTACCGAAAGCTGAGCCGCTCCCACCCTCCTCCCGGCCCCTCATCCCCACGCCCACGCTCGCCCCCAAAAAAGTCATTCAGTAGACCCTGGTCGGCCCCGTCCCAGCTGCCGTGGGCGGCCGCAAAGCTGCGAATGGCGGCAAAGGTCTGCTGGGAGGGAGTGAGGACGAGGACGCCCGAGTTGAAGGCGTCTGGCCAGCCGATGTCTGGCGCGGCTGCGAAGGGGGCCGAGAGGCGGAAGAGGTGCGAGAGGGGTTGCTGTCCGTCCATCACAATTCACAACGACTTTCGATCAGCTCGCTGCGTCCTTTCCTTCCAGATGGAAGCTGGGCAATCACACTCACCAGCACGAGCGTGTCCGCATCCAGAAAGACGACCTTGTCGTACTGCGCCAGTCGCCAGGCATGCAACTTGGTCAGCGGCGCGCCCCGTCCTGGGCCCAGATCTGGCCGGCCGAGGAGCTGGAGGTTGAGCTTGACGCGTCGGAGGAGCGTCTGGGCGTCGGTGGCCGTCGTCGTCGTGTCCCACCCTGATCCTACGCCCGAGCCTGCGCCTGCGCCTGCGCCTGCGCCTGAGGCAGAGGCAGAGGCTGATGTTGAGGTCGATCCGCCCTGGGCAAGCGCCCCATGAATGAGGCTCTCCAACCCGATCGGCTCAACGCCGAGCACGCGATCAAACGCGGCGCTCGCGCAGAGCGCCTTGATGGTCTGCACGCGGACCGTATGGGGCGTGACGAGGCAGACGATGTCGAAGGGCTCGCTGGCGGGGCCTGGGTCTGTGCTGTCGTCCTTGTCGTCCTGGCCGCCTTGGCCCAAGGGCGAGGGGCCACCTCGTGATCGAGCGTGGTGGTGGGCTTCGCGCAGGGAGTGGGCTACGACGAGGACGCCGGGGAGGTACTCGTCCGAGGTGAGCAGGGTCACGTAGGCGTAGCGCCTTCTTGCTCCTGGCGCCGTCCCCGTCCCCGTCGCCGATGTGGGTGCGGGTGCGGGTGCGGGTGCGGGTGCGGGTGCGGGTGCTGATGAGGACGAGATGCCAGCTGACGCCGGCGCTGCCGACGCGTCCGACATCGACATCGTGTACCCGCCGCCTGCGGTGCGGAACCCCGACCGGACAAGCGCGATGGCAGGACGTGCCTACTCGTCGCCCAGGGGTGACGCTGGCCGATGGGGAGGACGAAGCGCTGAAGGAGGAAGGATGTGGATGCGATGTGCGGTGGATGAATGGGTAATGTTGTTGTTGTGAAGTTGGCGGTACCCTGCACGCCGCACAGACTCGGGACTCTGGACTGTGGACTCTTGGCCAGGCCAAAGTTCGAACTTGGTCCTGAGCTACGCCCACAAGGTCTTGGGCCCTGGGCCTTGAATGGGTGATGGTCCCTGGTGCCTTGCTCGATGCTCCTCGTCCTCGTCCTGGCCGTCGTCGTCGTGGTTGGGTGGAAGGACGATGATGAGGAGGATGAGGATGAGGTCGAGGTCGAGGGTTGCAAAGCCCTCTCTCCCTCACGACCACGACCACGACCACGACCGACGCCCTCCCGTGTCGACGGCCACTACAAAGCGCTGGCGGAGAAGCACGGACGGACTGCGAACAGGAAGAACACTGTACATCGTACGCGTACCCGCCGCCGCGCGTGGAATGTTGACACTACTGTTGACAGCCCCATCACTCCGTCGATCCCTCCCCTCCCCTCTCCTCTCCTCTAGAAGCCAGAGCCCAACGGCCCGCCCCCACCTACCAAGGCCCCAAGGCCCCCAAGGCAAGGATTCCCCTCTCTCATACCCACTCCCTCCTGCGTCCTGCCTCCCGGATCCCAAAGAAGATGTCGATGGACGAGGGAGGAGGTAGGGATCAGGGAAGAGGGTACCCAACAAGAGAGAGCGAGGGTCAGCCGCCAGCTTCCAGCTTCCAGCTTCCAGCGCGCGCCTGCGGACGGACGGACGGACGGGCGCGCGGGCTCAGCTCGGTTCAGACGAGGCTCCCAAGTCCCAGCGCTGCCGCACAGTCAGGTATTGTACAGGTAGAGGTACAAGTCCCCTCCCTTCGCCCCTTCACGCCTTCATCCTTGCCTCCCGCGCTGTCAACGAGCCTCCGTCTGCTTCGACGCTTGACGCTTGACGCGCGCGTTCCAAGGTGCCAAAGGTGCCAAGATCCAAAGGTCCAAAAGGGTCCATCTATTATTGTACGTCTCTATCCCCACCTCCCACCCTCCACCTCCATCTCCAGCTCCCGCTCCATCTCCATCTCCACCTTCTTCACCTCTTCCACCCCTTCTCCCCCGGCACCAGCCCCCTCGCCACACCGAGCGCGACGGACGCAGCGATGCACAGCACGCCCGTGAAGATGGACTGCGAGAGGAAATCGCTGTCGCCCGGCCGGAGGGCGAGGAGCGCGCCCGCGAGCGGCTGGGAGGCGAGGAGCGCGGGCGAGACGAGGGTGCAGGCGATGCCTACGAAGCCGCCGATCAGGTCTGTTCGAGGGGGGGGGGGGGGGGGGGGTCAGGGTTGGGGGTCAGTGAGGATGTGGACCCATATTCAGGGGAGAGGGGGGGGATGCTCACGGGGCGTGGGTGCCAACTTGGCCAGCGCGGCTGCGAGACGGGGATGCGAGGGGAGAATGGCAAGGCGTCAGCATAGGGTCAGGGACGACCTCGCGACTCTATACCACCGGGGACTCACGAGCAAACAGGCTCTGCAACGACCCGCTGATACAGCCCTACATCCCACAAACGGGTCCAGAGAGAGAGAGAGAGAGAGAGAGAGAGAGAGAGAGAGATCAGCCCGGCCATCCCTTGGAGAACCGCAGCGGCATCTCGACGAAGAGGGGACGGGACGACACTCACATAGGTAAACGCCCAAACCACAATGCCCGCCGTGCTCCGCGTCGCCGTCTGCGTGAGCGCCACGACGCCACTGAGAAAGGTGACCGTCACCAGCGCATTGTACGGCCCGTAAAAGTCGCTGTGTGGTTTCCCCAGTTCCCCAGGAGGAAGCTCGTCAGCGCGTCGCCCTGCCTCTCCTCGAACGCAACAGAAAAGGGGGGGAAGAAGGGGAGGGGAAATACGCACGCAAGCGAGCCGACGACCAATCGCCCAATCACCGCGCCGCCGTTGAGGACCGAGGTGAAGTAGAAGGCGAGCTCGGGCGTCGCGCCGCGCGAGACGCCAAAGACGGAGATGTAGAGGTAGGGGATGTACTGCCGGCGAGAAGGACACGATGGGATCAGCTGAGCCTCCTCTGCGCGTAGGGTCCCGCGAGGACGAGAGGGAGGCTCCTCACCTGGGCGAGGTACATGAGGAAGGAGCCGACGAGGAGGAAGTTCACTGTGTGGCGTGCGGGCAATCCATAACGAATCGATCAGATCCAGTCTGCTTCTCCTCTGGGGAGGGGAGGGCCTCCCCTCCCCTCCCCATTCTCCACACACTCACTCGAGCGGGAGGCAAAGTAGATGCGCCACGGCAGCGACGGCGCGTCGGAGTGGAAGCGCTGCTTGATGAGCAAGGCGGCCACGCTGAGGACGCCGAGCTGGAGGAAGCCCACGACGCGGAGCGTCCATGCGAGGGAGAGGTGGTGTGTGTTCAGGAGGCCTGTGGAGCCCACTCCCGTCGTCAGTTTGTAACAATGAGAGCAGGAAGAGGGAGGAATAGAGAGACTCACGGTTGATGGCGATGGGGAGGATGACGCCGCCGAGGGCGCTGCCCGCTGCGACGAGGCCGGAGGCGAGGCTTCTCCTGCGCTTGAACCACTCTGTGGGCGTGGAGACGACGGGGAGCATGATGAGGCCCTCGCCTGAGTGCCCCGACAGGATGTAGGGCGGGTCAATATGCAATACAAGGAGAAGGGGAGGAAGGGAGGGAAGAGGGACTCACCTACGCCGGCGCAGATGCCTTGGGAGAGGAAGATGGTGGTCCATGACTTGGCGATGCTGGCCGTCATGAAGCCGGTGACGAGGAAGGCGGTGCCTAGGGCCATAGGTACCTGTGTATGCGAGGAGATTCATCAGCCTTTCCTCGACCAGGGCGTCAAGAAGGGAGGACCTACCCTGGGCCCGAACCAGGTGAGCAGGTAACCGCCGGGGACGGTCATGCCGAAGCAGAGGGCTAGCTGTATGGATCCGATGAGGGAGATGGCGGACTCGGACGAGGTGGCGAGGAGGGTGCGTCCGTAGTACTCCTGGAAGACGGAGAAGGAGGTGATGGCGCCGAAGGAGACGCACATGGCGATGGCGCCGCCGAGGACGACGCCCCAGGCCTGGAGACCGCCGTCTGGGAAGTTGTCGTCCTCTCCATCGAGGTGGTGGTGGTGGGGGTCGTTGTCGTCGGTGTAGGCGCCGTGTACGTGCCCGCGGTGGTGTTCAAACTTGGGCGGGAGATGGGGCTGGAAGGGCTTGTGCTTGTCCTCGTCCTGGGGGGAGGCCGAGTGGGGAGGGGAGCGTGGGCGGGCGCTGGGCTTGCCGGTGGCGGCGAGGGTGTTTGAGGCCGAAGGCATCGTTGCTTGCTGGGGCGGGGGCGGCAACGATGGGCCGGAGGATGGTGGACGTCGTCGAGGAGGTTAAGCATACGCTGCCTGCTGTCATGCTGGGGGCCAGGGCGAGGAGGACGAGATGCTTGCCACCGGCTCGATGGAGAGCGAGGGAGGCCGTCGTTCGGTCATAGGAATGAGGTGATGATGGAGGAGCGAGGCCATCGTCGGCTCCGAGTCCGAAGCCAAGGGTCTCCTGCTCACCGCCTCCCCACTCGGCTCCTGGTTGCCGGTGCTCGTCTTGCCACCCTCTCCTGTAGGCCAGGAGGAGGGCGGACTGGGCAGTGTGGTGGGCAGTGGGGCGAGGGCGAGGACGAGGGTGATGCGATGCTCAGGGGCCCCGTCTTGGTAGCATGCTGACTGCCATGGACGGCGACGGCGAGGTCGAGGAGGAGGAGGAGGCAGCACTGGCATGCGCAAAACACGGCCCCCCTCCCCACACTCGACGGCACCCACACGCCCCGCTCAGATCGCAGCCCACCGCCTTGCCTTGGCTTCTTGCCATCGACATCGACCTGCTCAACAACGGCGACGACCCTCTCGCCAGCAGACACACAGACACGGCGGGCCATCAGCGCATCCTCGCCCCGCCCCGCCCAGCATGGAGTCGGGCCACCGCGGTGAGCACCTCGCACGCCTCCATGACATTCACCCCCACGCTCACCGTGTCCCTCACCCAGGCAACCTGTCCGTCGCCCAGAACCGCGCCCTCCTCCTCCTCTGGAAGCGCTTCATGGACGCATGCCAGACGGGCACAGCAGCAGCAGCAGCAGCAGCTACAGGACAGCACCACCACCCACGCTCCACCTCGTACCACGCCCACTCCACCGCGCACGACGACGACACCCGCCCAGCATCCCGTCTCAGCCACGCCTACCACAGGCACGGCGACCACCCACTCGCACGCGCACACTCGCCCACCAAGAACGCAGCCGTCGCAGCAGCACAGCACGCAGCCGTCACAGGAGAAGCAGCAGCCGGCGGGTATCTCACCCCGTCCTCCCTGGACAACGCAAGCGCCCACGGACAACCCGGCCCAGGAGGAGGAGGCAGGGAGAGCGCCGCAGGATACTACTACCCCCACCGCGAGTCCCTCTCCACCACAAGCCCGCACCCCCACCACCACTACGCAGACCCAGCCGCCCTCGCCAAGTACAATGCCATCTCCAGCACGGGCGCCCACATCGCAAAGGACGACCGCGTCAAGGACCAGATGCGCGGCGCCGTCGAGGCAAAGGAAATGACCCTCTTCCTCCACCGCTACGGCGGCCAACGCCTCCGCACCGTCTTTTGGGAAATCATCAAGGTGAGCCCAGTGCCCACCTTCCCTCCCATGACACGCTGCTGACTGACCGAGCTCGGGCCCTTCCCTGCTTTTGCACCGTCTCCAGGGCGAGCACCCGGACACCTTCATGCTGCGCTGTCTCCGCGCACGCAAATGGAACGTCGACCGCGCACTGGCCGTCATCGGCAACATTGCCTCCTTCCGCGTCGAGTACGTGCCTCTCTCTCTCCGCCCTCCCCACGCGTCCAGAGTCTGCGCACTGACCTCCTTCTCCACCCCACATCATCGCTCCAGGAACAACGTCTTTGACCTCGTCAAGCAGGGCGAGCTCGAACTGCTCAAGACGGTCGGCGGCGGCAAGATTTACCGCAACGGCATCGCGTATTGCAAGGGCGCCTCCGATGCCGGCTTGCCCATCTGCTACATCGAGGTCGCCCGCCACTTTTCCTCCAATCAGACCCAAAATGAACTGTCAGTCTTTCACCCAAGAGCCCCCTTTCTGGAGGGGACCAGCAAGCTGATGAGATGATGTGCTTTCCCTTCTCCAGGAAACAAGCCATCATCCTCTTCCAAGAATGGCTCGGCATGCTCATGCCCCCGCCCGTCTCGCGCAAGATTGTGTGCTTCAACATGACCGGCTTTGGCCTGCGCAACATGGACTGGTGGTGCGTCTTCTTCCTCGTCAAGACGATGGAAATGTACTGGCCCGAGACGCTCGAGCGCGTCTATGTCCACCGCGCTCCCTGGTTCTTCAAGCCCATCTGGACCATTCTCAGGCCGCTGCTCGACCCCGTCGTGCGCGACAAGGTGCGCTTCACCTCGACGGCCGAGGAGCTGTCAGAGCACATCCCCGCCGAGCATCTGCCGCGCTCCACCATGTCCGGCAAGATGGAGTGGACATACAAGTTTCCAGGTGAGCCTGGCACGATTCCCTTGCTATCACGCGTCCCTTGACTCACCTTGCGCTCGCCCTGCAGAGCCGGACCCGCACGAGAACGACATGGTGGAGCACAACGAAGAGCTCAGCGCCGAGCTGCGCGCCGAGTACTTTGCCCGCGCCGTCGAATTCGAAAACTCGACCCGCGCGCTCATCCGGACGTACCTCCAGCCTCCGAAGCGCAACCACCGCTCCTTCAAGGTGCACGCCTTCGGCTCGAGCCTCCACCTCGCGATGGAGGAGGACGAGCCGGAGGGCGCGGACGAGCTGCGCGCCCAGCGCGACGTGGACGCGACCCGCCTGCGCGTCGCGTGGCTCGAGTGGATGCCCTACACGGTCGGCTCGAGCAAGTACAAGCGCTGGCACCACTGGCGCGGCGACGGCACCATCCTCTGGACCTACCCGCAGGCCGACGGCTCGGTCGACGAGCAGCGCTTCGGCGAGGGCACGAGTCTGCCCGTGCTCCGGCGCAGCTTGGCGCTCATTGACGAGGCGCAGAGAAGGGCGAGCGCGCACGCGGCGGCCGAGAGGCGCGCGGCGGCGGCCGTGCCGCTCAGTCCTGGGTCGCGCTCGGCGCGGAGGGGGCGGAAGCGCGAGCGGGGCGCGGTGCCGTTGGAAGGCGAGGGGGGGGAGCAAGGCGGCGCGGGGCTCGGGACGGGGGCGGGGGCAGGGGACGGGCTGGACGGGTTGACTCCCATGCCGCCGCGTGCGAATGGGGGGACATCATCAGCCTCTGCTCGGGCGCTCGCTCGACGCCGCGGCGGCGGCGGCGGCGGCGCAGGCGCAGGCAGCGCGGCCATCCTGGCAGCCTCCCCGGACGAGCGCGACGCGAGCGAGACGGAGATTCTCGACTCGCCACCTCTTCCCGAGGTCGACGAGCATGAGGAAGACGAGCGCGAGGACGAGGACGGGGACGGGGATGGGGACGGGGATGGGGACGGGGATGGTGCCCACCCTGATGGGAAGGGCCCACCACGACGACGACGGCCAGGAGGCGGCGGCGGTGGACCTCCCAACGGGCGGTACGGGCGGTACGGCGGCAGTTCCGGCTCGGAGGAGGACGGCCCGGGGACCCTCTCGCCCGCCGCGCACGGGTACGCGCCCCTCTCGCGCGTCGTGGCCCTTCATGCAAGCGGCGGCATCGGCGGCGTCGGCGGCCGACTCCGCTCGTCCTCCTCCCTTGCAACATTTGGCGGCGGCGCCTCCGGTGGTGGTGGTGGTGGGCGCCGATCGCGCGCCAATGGCGCGGCCGAGCTCAGGACTTCCATCGAGGGCGGGCCGGCGGGGTCGGACGCTGCGTCGGCGAGGGCGGCGCTGGGCGCTGAGAAGGCGGGGCCGTGGTTTGGCGCGTCGCCGGATGAGGAGCGGGCTGGGGCTGGGGCTGGCTTGGTCTCGTCCGTGGTGAATGGACGGGGAGCCCATGTTGGGGAAGGGGAAGAGGAGGAAGAGGAGGAAGAGGAGGACGAGGTGGACGGTCGGCGGGACGGGTACGCGCCCCCGCCGCCTAGGACGACGTCTTTGCCTCCCTCAGGCCAGCAGCAGCCATCGCCATTATTGGGCTCAGGCGGCGGCGCGGCCGTCAAGTTACCAGCTGCGCCCACTCGACCACCGAGGAGGCGGGGCCTGTCCAAGGAGGCGCCCACAGGCGGCGGTGCCGGCACCGCCCCTACAGACAAGCACCCGACCAAGACCATGGCCCAGGCCCTCAACGACGGCGCAGGCGCAGCCGTCCTCGCCAACCGCACCAATGCGCCCACGCCCGCGTACGACGAGCAAGACGGGCACGCGTCCGACACGGCCGACGGCGACATGGACGGCGACACGACGATCAAGGACCTCCCCGCCCCGCTCCTCTTCAAGTCGGCCGATCCGGGCACGGTCTCGTTCATCCCCGGCCTGGCGGGCGAGGATCCGATCGGGCAGGTTGTGTATGATGAGGATGGGATTCCTCATTGAGGCTGGGGGAGGCTGGGAAGGGGAGGGGAGGGGAGGGTGGGCTGGGTTGGGCTGGGCTGGGCTTCTACGAGGATATGATCCCCCCATCACACCCCCCCCCCCCCCTCGACTTTACTTCGACTTCGACGTGTAGGCAGCGCCGCGCCGTGCCGTGCCGTGTCGCGCCGCGCCGCCCGTTCCTTGACTCGCATCGCTTCCACACTCACTGAGTTATTCACCGTCAGGGTTCACTGCTGTTTTTCTACCTGTCTCCCTGTGTACATAGAAACCTCTTGATTGAGCCTCGCTTGAGCTTCCTTCGTGCTCGGCCTTGCTTGCCACTTGCCACTTGGCGCTTGGCGCTTGACAAGCTCAGGGCGACGCAGCGGGAGATTGGGAGGTCGAAGGGATAGTCGGCTTGCATTGACGAGCAGGCAGCACTGGCAAGCACTGTTGCGCCTGCTGACGGGGGACGACCAAGTCGCCTCCAGGCCACCACCAATCCCTCGAAGCGCTCCATCTCCCGACAGACCTCATCGCCCCCGTCCCCTCCCACCAGGCCCACCGCCCCTCCCGCCCCCACCCCTCCCACCGCGCTCCCCACCTCTCCCTCCACCTCTTCCACCCCCGCGCCCTCCAAACCCTCCCCCTCCCCCTCCTCCGCCAGACCCCGAAGCCTGCTGCTGTTGCTGCTGGCGCAACTTGCGCGCCTGGTCCTCCGCCTCGCGCACCGCGTCGAGGACATTGTCGGCTACGCGGCAGTATTTGATCTGTGTGGATAGAGTTGGAGACGTGAGTCGAGTCTGTGTGCGAGGTAGGGGAGGATGCGGACGGGGGCAGGGGGAGGGGGGAGGAGGGGTCTACATACCGTCGATCCGCGGATGTACAACTCGGGCATCTTCCAAAACTGCTCGCCCGTCTGTTTCCATTCGAAACCGCTCCTACCGTCAGTACTCGTACGTACACCCACCGACCGGGCAGCCCACAAGGACCCAAGAAGCCGCCCACTCACCGCGCCCGTCTGGTACACCTCGCGCAGGGTGAGGTTCATAAAGTTGTCGCACGCTACCAGGTGCCCGTTGAACGTCTCGCCATTCTTGAGCTCCACCAGCTGAGCATTCCGCGTTCGCGTTCGCGTTCGCGTTCGCGTTCGCGTTCGCGTTCGAGCGCGGCGAAATCCACAGGCCGAGAAGGGAGCAGGGAGCAGGGAGCAGGGAGCAGGGAGCAGGGAGCGGGGCAAGTAGGGAGGCAGAGACGCGCGATCAGCCCGTACTCAACATGGGACGGTAAGGAAGGTGGGGAAGAACGTACCATGGGCTTGTTCGTCGCCGCGTTCAACAAGGATAGCGGCAGCTGGGGGACGGCACGGGGGATTCAGCATGCAAGGCTACGACGAGAGCACGCGCGCCACGCTGGCGCTGGACGCCAGAGAGTCTGTAGTACTCACCATGATGGGCGACGCGCGCGCGCTCGAGATGCTCGCGTCCTTGTGTTGTAGGTGGTGGTGGTCAGGAAGCTCGACGTCGATGACCTTGGGTCGGAAGGGGGACGCTCGAGGGCCACGATCGATGACATGATCACCATAAGGAAGGCCATGGCCCTTCCGTATCCTTACCACCCCCCTTCCAGACCTTCCTACTGCACCATGAATCACTCTGGGAGCACGCAGGATGAGGCAACGTAGTTGTTCTTTCTGAAAGGGTCTAGCAGGAGGTCCAACAAGGGAGGAGCATGGGGGCCAATCCGGATCCTGCCTTCCACTTCAAAGCGCCGAGGCACCCGTGATGATGTCGACAAGGTCGTTGGTGATGGCAGCCTGGCGACCACGGTTGTACTGCATCTGGAGGGACAGGATCATGTCGCCTGCGTTCTTGGAGGCGTTGTCCATGGCGTTGCGCTTCGAGTTGATCTCCGAGGCGTGGCCCTCGACCAGGGCGGCGTAGATGGCGTTGGCGAGAGAGAACTCGGCCAAGTCCTTGGTCACGTCCTCCTCCTGCTCGTACAAGTCGAACTTGGCTGCAGAGTGTGGCAACGGCGATCAGTCCAAAATGCCGATCGAGGTAGAGATCAAAGGAAGATACTCACGGGCATCCCGGAGAGCCTTCTCAGAGAACGCCTCGGCAACTTCAGACTCAAAGGTCAGCGCCGAGACGTACTTGTTGTACACAATGTTGACCTTGTCAAACTTGACGCCGGACTGGAAGATGACGTCCGCGATGGCCGCCGCATCAGCAAAGGTGGGAACGTCACGGCCGACCTGGGAGAAGGACAGCGAGAGGTTCTTCCTGAGCGAACGCTGGAGCTGGGCCTTGGACTTCTCGCCGAGCACAACGACAGCGGGGCCCTCGGGCGAGTCGGGGTTGGCGGCCGCCGAGCCAAGCTTGGCCATCTCCGCACGGGTTCGCTTGGACACGGAGGAGTGGATACCACCGCAGAGACCCTTGTCCGAGGACACGACAACGAAGAGCTCCCGGCCACCCTGAGGGGCAACGGCCTCAGAGTTGGCAAAGACCTCTGTTCACAGGGCAACGACAGGTGTGAGTCATCCTTGACCATACTCAGACGTGACGTTGTGGCACTCACCAGCGTTGGCCTGGCCGTACTTCTTGGCCTGCTGCATGGCCGCGGTGGCCTTGTTGAGCTTGGTCGTGGCAATCATCTTCATCGACTTGGTGATCTTCTCAATGTTGCGGACCGACTTGACTCGCTGCTCGAGCTCACGCAGCGTCGCCTGCTGAGCGGCCGAAGCAGAGAAGGAGCGGGCAGCCGCCAGGGGAGCGGCGGCGCCCACGAGAGGGCGGGTGGTGCGGGCGAGGGAGGCCATCTGTGGTTGATATCAACCGTGTCCATCCCAACACAGTCGAGCGAATCCGTCGTCGAGGGGCAGCCGTACGCAGCCGATGACCACCGCAGACCGATGCCAGCGATAACAAGGGTCGCCATGGGCCAGCCAGGTAGGTAATCGTGAATGTAAGTGTACCGATGTGGATGAACGCCGCCCGTCCATACGACCCGCGATGGAAGCGCAAGTCACCCGCGTAAGCGATTCGCGATGAGCGAGAGACGACCAGATAGAACGCCGTTCCACAAGCGCAATCGAGCGTGTGAGCGCAAGGACCGTTTGGCGGATAGGAAGATGAGGAGGTGAGAGAAGGAGCACGGGTGAGTAAGGGTGTCTCCTGCCGTGGATCCATGACCCAAAGGACGGGCCACGACACAATGCACTCACCTGTGCGAGGGAGGACGCGTACTCCAGACGACGCTGACGAGGTCGGTTTGATGACCACGAAGGCTGGGCTCTCGGTGATGATGGACGTCGTCGTGGAAGACCTGGGCGTCGTCCTTGACGAGCATGGCGGCGGGCTGCTTCGGATGGAGCACCTGCCATGGAGAAAGCTCTGCTAGAAAGCGCTTTTGAGCATACCTTCCCGCCTTCCCTACTTGACTCGCCCGCCTTTCCGCTGCTCAAACGACGACGACTCTGCCAACGACGAGGACATTGTCCTGCTCAACTTCTCAGGCAGCGTCAGCAGATCGAGAACGCGCACGGCCAGGTGGACCTGCGGACAAGCATCCCAAGCCATCCTTCAGACAACATGGCGTCCGAAGAGCCCCTCTTCGACCCGACGCTGGTCAAGAAGAAGAAGAAGAAGGTCATCGATCTCGACGACTTTGACGCCGAGCTCAAGAAGAGCTCAGCACCCGCTCCCGCCGCCGCCGAACCAGCCGCGACTGAGTCCGCTCCAGCTGCGCCAGCAGAGAAGGTCGCGGAGGCTCCCGCGTCGGAGGCAGCCCCGGCGGCTGAGGGTGGTGATGCGGCTCAAAACGGTGACGAGGCCGATCTCTTTGGCGGGTTGAAGAAGAAGAGCAAGAAGAAGAAGGCGCTACCGCTCGATCTTGTGAGTCCTTGAGACAGCTTGTCAGTATGGACGTTTGAGTGCTGACATTGTATCCGGTTTTCCCAGGATGACGCGGCAGAGGGTGGTGAGCAAGCAGCGGCGCCGGCAGACGGCGCGGAGGGTGGCGCTGAAGGTGACCTGGACGTGAGTACCAATGGGACGAGGAGCCACTTATAGGCTGTCTGCTCACTGCATTTGGCTCCTCCGTCAGTTTGGCGAGCTCAAGAAGAAGACCAAGAAGTCAAAGAAGAAGGCATTTGACCTGGACGCGTTCGAGAAGGAGCTCGATGGTGGCGATGGTTCCGGTGCAGAGGGTGGCGAGGGCGGCGCAGAGTCTCGACTGGACACGGACCGGGACCTGGGTGACGATCCTTTCGCCCAGGACGACGGTGGTGCCGATGGCGCCGACGCTGGTGGCGATGCGGCCGACGCGTGGCTAGGCTCGGACCGCGACTACACGTACCAAGAGGTGAGTCATAGAATCACAGCAACGACGGACACAGCATGATTCTGACACGCCTGCACCCCTTCCGTAGCTTCTCACGCGCATCTTCAAGACCTTGCGCGCTCAAAACCCAGCATTGTCAGGCGACCGCAAGAAGTATAGCATCGTCCCGCCAAACGTCCAACGCGACGGCTCCAAGAAGACGATGTTCGCAAACATCTACGACATTTGCAAGCGCATGCACCGACAGCCAGAGCACGTCCTCCAATATCTGTTCTCCGAGTTGGGTACGATTGGGTCTTTCGACGGTCAACAACGGCTCATCATCAAGGGCCGATTCACTCAGAAGCAGATCGAGCACGTTCTTCGAACATATATCGGTAAGTGCTTCCTGAAGCCAATGAAGGAGTGGCTGAGAGCGAAGCGACTGACCTCTTGACTCCCCCTTTAGTCGAGTACGTCACATGCAAGACATGCAAGTCACCCAACACGCTCCTGACGAAGGAGAACCGTATCTACTTCATGACATGCGAGTCCTGCGGCTCCACGCGTTCCGTCCAAACGATCCGGGCCGGTTTCATGGCGCAGACGACCAAGAGAAAGAAGATGTAACTCTGCTGCATCCTTGTCCGGCGTGCGTTGTCGAGGCGGGCGGTCCCGAGTCGTTTACTTCAGAACGTAATGCCAAGCTTCGTTGGCATCATTGGGTCGATTGGCCATCTGCGCTTTGAGGATCACACGGGTTCTGGTGTGGATAGTATTGTTCATTGATTGGCGCGCTCATCGTTGTGCATTACAACCTCTCAGCCTGTTCCAAAGTCGTACGCGCCTGACTCTGTACCAGGAACCTTGGTATGGTCTTTGACCTGTGGTGCCGCCTCGTAGACGATGTTGGCAGGCCCCTCGCGCTTGACATCGCTCCACTCGCCTTTGAAGCCCTGAAGAGCCAAGTGTAGAGTGAGTCAACGGGACCACTCACGGCCAGATGATCGCCAGCACTCACCAAGAAGTAGATCCGCGTCGTGTCCGCGCCGACGCTCCGCCGCACAAAGATGGTCAAGCTGCGTACATTGGTAAACTTGGCGGGCCGGAGTGGGTACTCGATGACCTCGCGCGCCACCGCGACGCTCTCCAGCTTTTGGGCGGGGACCAGCACGCCTACGCCTGTGCTGGGCCCAGCGTGGTCGACGGCCGCCTCGGCATCGGCAAAGTCGAGGGTGTCCACGTTGGGAAAGAGGTACAGCCCGTCGGGCGTCTGACCCTGTGGGCCCGCCTTGAGCAGGAGGGAGCGCAGCTTGACGACGCCTGTGAAGGGCACGCGGATGATCGTCTGGTCGTCGGCGTCCGTCTCGAGGTAGGCTGACTCGTCCATTCGTTGGTCCCATGGCTTGATGATCTTCGTGCCCATGCCCTGGAATGGTAGACGAACACGGCAATGGATCAATCACGGCGCGTGACTCGATTGAGCACGGAGGCCACTCACAGGCTCCTTCTCGTTCAGCGCAGTGACGCCCTCCCTGTCAATCTTGGCGTACAGGAAGTCCTGCTGGCCCTACAGAGAGAGTGAGCGCGTAGCAGAGGATTCAGTGACATGTCCGTGCGCGGAGGAGGCGACGTCGAGCTCACCTCGCCGGGCTTGAGATGGTCATCGTCCGCACCGCCGCCATGGTGGTGGTGCTCGTGGCCGCAAGCTGAGTGGTCGTGCGACATCGTGCCGTCTCTGATGTAGTGAGAGTTACCTTGAGGGGGCTTCGAAGCTGGTGGTTGAGAGCGAGTGTTGCTCGAGCATTCGCCGGGACATGTCATAGTTGCCACCTCCACATCTCAGCCTACAAGGTTCCCACGCCCCTGCCAGCAAACAAACCGCGAGCTTGCTAGGCATCACTGGCCTCTCCTAATCTGAGCCAATGTAATCCCTCCATCGCCATTCAGTGTAGAGGATGTAGATGATTTGGTACGGCGAGAGGATGAATAAGATACACGACGCATCCCTGGCAAGGCGATCACGGAGACGAGGTCGAGCTCAAGATCAACGTCGAGTTGGGTGGTGAGGGTAGCGGTTCTGATGGAAGGTGGACGATAAGTGGGCCTTGACGTCCTTTTCGCTGATGACCAAGAGCAGTACGGTCATGCTCCGGATCAGGTACAGCTCCTGTCGACGTGCGAGAGCATGCGGTACTCACGAGTGGGCTCAAGGAACGTCGGGACGACGGTCCAGCAGGAGACTCGCCGAGCGAATCTAGGCGGGCTTGGCGTAGCACTTGAACGACTTGCACTTGCATGGCCTGCCCTGGGTGCCGAACAGACAGTCAAAGTTGTCGAAGCAGACGCAGCCATCCACGAGGGCGTAGTCGGCGGGAACGCCCGAAGGGAGAGGAGTGCCCGTGGGCTTCTTGGTCGTCGTCGACTTCCGGGTGGAGGTGGGACCAGCCGTGGTCGAGGTGAAGCACTTGAAGGACTTGCACTTGCACGGCTTGCCCTGGGTGCCCAACATGCAGTCGAAGCTGTCAAAGCAAACACCTGCAATTGAAAGCGTGAAGAATATGTCGATCGTCGTGGGGTGTGAGGGGAAAAGGGTATCAGCACACTGGCAAGGGAAGACACAAAGGATCGCAGAACCCATTACTTACAGCCGGGCACAAGGCCGTAACCGGCCGGCGGGGCAACGGTGGTTGTGGGCTTGGGAGAACCAAAGAGACGGGCCTCTGGCTGCTCGTTGACACCCGCAGCCGCGGCGAGAGCGGCCGAGGCGGCGAGGACGAAGAGGGACTTGGCGAGCATGTTGGAAGGATCTGAAAGAGGGTCGGGAGGATGCGCTGGAGGATGGAGTGGGGCTGAAGAAGAGGGGGCGAATGCCTGGAGGACGGTAAATGGCCTTGCCTTTTCTACTTGTTGGACGGGGATAGGAAGTCTTCAGCCTGGCCAATATCAAACCCCAGGCGCAAATCCAAAGACCTTTGCGACCTGGCACGATTCGTGCCGCCGACGCCCCACGAGCATGGAGGCTCCAGTGACGGGATCGTTCACCCGCGTCACGGACGCCTCCTCTGTTTCATGTTGTGGAACGGGAGGTGAGCATGGACGTTCGACCCACGTTGAGGGCAGGTGCTTGAAAGTGTCGAACGCGCCTGCCACGATAGGCCTCTGGTCGCGCACGACTGTTGGGAGGGCGAATGCACTCGAGGAGGTGCGCCTGCGCCTTGCTCTTGGCAGCGCGGATCCATCCAAGTGGCGAACGGGATGCACACTCGTGTACTCCGTGAGCAAATGGTATGCTCCGGCCGATCACCCACCACCGCTCGGGCCGCCGCGAAATGCGTCGAACCGACCGCCGACCCAGGAATCCCTGGCTGGCTTCACCGCCCAGCCACCGCCCGCCTCGCATTGCACTGACTCTGATACCGCCAGGGCGTCGATATTGTTTGAGACGATCCGCCCGACCTTGAGCTTGAATGTCGATGGGGACTTGGGGAGGCCATCAGGCCACCGAGTACCTGCGCTCCAGGAGCGGCTATATTCTAGGAAGCCGAGCCTGTCAACCGCAGCTTTTGGGTGAGACGAACGAGTGCGAGTAATGCACCTGATTCTTGCGCGCCCGGAGCATCAACAATGTAAGGGAAGGTGCGTCCTTCTTGCGACGGTGCCGGTGGCTCGTTCCACGCCTCGGTATGTACGGAGGGGGCCGTCGGGAGCTCTGCGCAAGTGAGCCGACCGCGGTACAGTTGAGCATCGACGCCGACGGTGTCGCATGTCGGTCGCGCTGTCGATTGGTTTCCATGGTCCGAACAGCCGTCGTCCGGTCACCGAGGTGGCCTCGATACATCCGCCATTGTCGACTCTGGGATCGCAAGCGTGGCAATCAAGCTTGACGTCCTTGAGGAGTGGAGACCTGGTCGGACCATGACCATCTTTGCCCCGTGCCATGCCCACCGAGGCGGAGCCTTGCTTGTGGGAGCCGTGCACCAAGCAGCCCCGCTGCCAGAGCCCACATCAACCATTACCCTGTTAAGGAGAAGGAGGTAGTAAGGCTATGCGATAGCAAGTCTGGATTAGCAGCCAAGAGCCATCGTGACAACTCACCTGGCCACTGTCTGAGGAACCGGGCCATCCTTGACGCCGTCTTGCACACGCAACCGTCCTGCGACAACCGCAGCCCCACCATTTCTGAAAGCCCGCGAGGCCGCCTCGCCAATCGCCCGCTGCACAACGTCTTGGCCGCAAGGGGGAGCTTGAGGCCAGGTCTCTGATGGAGAGCAGGCCGGGGCCAGAGGTTGCGCTTGTGTTGGGCTGGCTGTACAGATTCTTGACCGACGGTCGTACCCGGATGATCATACCAACGATCACCAGACCCCCTCCCGATGGATACGGCGCGCGACGCGCTCGCGCCACGACGCGACGCGACGTGTCCCTCTCCTCCATGCCGACGAAGGTGGTGCTGGCGGTCACCTCACGCCGGGGCGACGTTGAGGCGGTCCACCATATCGACTGTAAGGCCCAGCACTCGTCCTTGAAATGCGTCCGTCAACCCCCGACTCGTCGTCTCCTCTGTCGAAGAAGCGGCGCACTTCTACGGCCGTCATCGCTGGCGTGGATCCCGATGTCGATGTCAAACACTTGCTCGGATCGCCATCACGTTCGGCGGGCGCTCGCGCAAGTCCACGAAGGAAGCGCACCCTCTCCTCGACCTCGTCAACGTCCCCGGAGAAGAGGAGCAGCAAAGCAGCGGCACGCGGTCAAAGCGCGAGCTCGAGCGCCAGCGGGAGCGCAAGCTCGCCCTTGCCGCGCTCCCCCGACTTGTCCATCTTGAGTCCGGCAACCAAGCGCGCCGTAGCACTCGCCAGCCCCTCGTCACGCTCTCCAAGACGGATGGAAGCGCCCATGTCGTCGTCGCCTGGATCACCTGGCCGTACGCTGACGATGACGCCCCGGTCCAAGCCATCGGCATCGCTCGTCGAGGAGCCGTCGCGGTCTTCGTCCACTCTTGCCAGTCGGAGCAGCCAGAGCTCGGTACGCTCCAGCTGGGACCTTCTCAGCGCCTTGTCAACGCCGGCCACCTCGGTCGCCGCCAGCTCGCCCACCAGTCATAACAGCAAAGCAAAGGCAAGCGTAGCCGGTGTCAATGCTGCTACCAACGCCAGTGCCGCTACGACCGACGCGACCCCCCGAATTGTCCGAACGAAGGCCGTGACCCAAGCTGTCGAGGCACCGGCATCCTTGAGCGGCACCAGCCAGAGTGTCGCAAGCAGCGCCACCATGGCTGGACGAGCGCTCAGCTTGCGAGAGCGGATTCAAGCCAAGGAAGATACCCGTCTGAAGGAGCTCGAGGGCATGACGCGACGACATGGCGCACTGTTCGCTCGAGTGGCCGGCGGCCGGTCCGCGAGCTCGGAGACCTCGCTCGGTCTCGGAATCACCGATGCCGATGAGGCGGCGTTGGCCGGTCCCCCCGCCCTGCCCACGTCGAGCTCAAGCTCGAGCTCTTTACGCGCCCGACTCGGAGCGCGACGGTTCGGAAGGACGAGCTCGGCCCCCTCGCCCTCGACGCAAGGCCTGGAGCGGAGCGCGACGAAGCGTCAGACGGCCGTGCTGATGGACGTGCTCAAGCGCAAGAGCCTCGTGAGCCGGCTGCCGGAGATTGCCGACTCGTTGTACATGCTCTTTACTCAAGCGGCGGCGGCGCAGGGGATGTCGATGCCCAATGCCTCGTCCTCGTCGGCGGCGAGCCCAGCCAAGGCAGGCGCGTCACGGGTCGGTCGCGGCTCGGAAGGGAGTTCGCTGAAAGCTGCGATCAATGCGACGCCGCGGGTGCCCGTGCTGCCCCTGTCCGAGGTGCTGACCTCGTTGACGCGCTCATCAAGAACGATTCTGAGTCGCGTCGAGCTCCGGGAGGCGCTCAACCTGCTCATGGAGTTCGTGCCTGGCTTCCTTGAGATTCGCAAGGTCGGACAAGGCGGTGCGGAGTGGGCGACGCTTGGGTATGGACGGGCTGGGAACGGTGGCGGGTCAACGGAGGGTGGCACGCAGGCTTTGGGCTTGAAGGAGGTGCGAGAACGTCTCAAGGCGCTGGTGTAGTAGGCATCTGCTTCTGATCTCGGACAATGGCATACCGCATGTCTCGATGAACAGGAAGACAGATCCCGTGTTGCTGTGAAGAGGGTCAGGCTAGGAAGGTAGCCACGGCTCCGAGCGTCCAGGCAGTGAAGCCAATGGCCATTCTGCCCAGGTTCTGAACCTGCCAGACCTGGATGCGCTTGATTGCCTGGGCGGGCTCGTCGCCGGCGAGGACGGTGACGTCGCCGCGTTGGTTGCGCTCGGCGAGGATGCGGTTCCGGGTGGCGATGAGCGGCTTGATGTTGGGAAGCATGACGAGGAGCGTGTAGGGCACGATGGCGAGGGACACGAGCGAACTCGTGAGGAACAGGCGTGATATGAGTTCGTGGTGCGCCTTGGAGGCCAGGCGGCCGCTCGACTTGACGGTGACGCTGGCGGCGAAGAAGGCGATGGCGGAGACGAGGGAAGTGGGTGCGTAGTTGGCAGCGCCGGCCTCGTACATGGCTGCCCAGGATGCGACGGCGCGGTCGGCGTTGATGTCGAGGTCCTTCCGGTACTTGGGCGAGGTGATGAAGCGGATGACGCCGCAGGTGACCATGCCCACGTTGCCGCTGTAGCAGAGCAGGGAGGGCCATGTCAGTGCTGGGTGGGTGTTGGACTACGAGCTGGGCAGTAACCAATACTCACAAGATGAAGTAGCTCGAGCTGAGGAGGGACAGGCCGGTTGCGACGGCGAAGGGCGTCTTGGAGGGCTGCGACATCGTGACTGCGAGTATGCTCCAGTGGGAGTGGGTGAGGATGAGGACAGGCTGGTACGCGAGATGGACGTCGTCCAGCTCGAGGACGACGACGAGACGAGGACCCTGCTCGCGTATGGCCCATCGTGTGCTCCGTGCGCAGGCGATCCCAGTTGAGGAATTGGCACTTGCCAAAGGCGAATGTACGTCGTCCTCACCACCATCACCCTCACTCCTTTACCCCGTCACGGCCACGCGCCTACAACAGCCATGGCGTCCTCGTCCTCGGCAGCAGAGTCGTCCACGCCCAACACGCCCGTAACACGCAGCGCCAGCAAGGGCAAGGCACCCCATCATGCCAGCCACCAGCGCACTCCTCGGTCCACGTCCGCCGTCAAGCTGTCCCACTCGCGTCTCCGTCTCGACTCGGCCTCCCCTTATCGCACCAATCTCCCCTCCAACGGCTTCCAGGAATACTTTTACAGCTCCTCAGGCGCCCTCGCCTCCGCAGGACGCGAGCGCGATACCGGCAGAGACGAGCACGGCAATCGCTGGCACGCGCACCGCTTCCCAGAACGGGTCGAGTCCTTGCGCGACGTGACCGCGCTCGTCGACCTTGTCGATGACCGTGGCGGTCAGTACGAGAAGCTCAATCTCACCGAAGAGACGGTACAAGAGCACATCAAGCGGGCACCCAAGAAGATTCGCTCCGCCTTGCAGGAGTACTACGACAGCCAGCTCGAGATTCTGGAGGGCTGGCGAGAAGCGGACGAAATCCTCGAGTCCTCCTTCCCCAGCGAGGTCTTGCGCCGCTTTGGCAACGAGGAAGACGTAGGGCGCTTCCTTGCCAAGTCGCGCTATTCCCAACTGCATCTCAACCGCTTCGCCTTTGGCGATCACAGCGACGGTTCCGAATCTGGATATGAAGAGGACGAGGAGGAAGACGAAGACGAGGTGGACATCAACGCTCGTCGAGGCAGCATTGCTCGTGCCGCAAGTGCTATATCTGGCTTTTGGTTCAACACGAACTCGAACAAGCCGGGCCGGCGGAAGAGGGAGAGCTCACTCCTCTCTGGCGACGATCTCGAGGAAGGCGGAGGGTTGCTGGGACGCGACGGGCCGCATGGAACGCCTTCACGCGGCAGGCGCGGGCTGTCGAGATTCCCTGCGGGAACCTCGTACGGCGCGACAAACTTCTCATCGCAAGTTCCCAGCACGACTCCCATCTCAGAGCACAACGAGGGCGGCAGCAAGCAGTTCAGCGCTCCATCCGCCGCACCAGCCAAGGCTGTGGACAAGAACTTGGACAGAGACCATCGGGCGGGGAGTCCATCGGAAGTTCCTGAGGACGAGTCCGTCGCGGCTGGACATGTTGATCCGCACGCCCGCAAAGACTCGCCATCAGGTCGCATCGTGGCCGTCGAGAGCGAGGCGAGTGCCAAAGGCGGCACGGGCC
Source organism: Salmacisia buchloeana (assembly GCA_029952725.1). Classification (NCBI taxonomy): domain Eukaryota; kingdom Fungi; phylum Basidiomycota; class Exobasidiomycetes; order Tilletiales; family Tilletiaceae; genus Salmacisia; species Salmacisia buchloeana. The sequence continues at coordinate 683,647 of CP124190.1, forward strand.
ATGCCTCGGAGGATGGCTCGCTCGATCGCAAGCTGGCGCGGGCCCGGGAGCAGAAGGAGGATGATCTCAAGGCACGCGAGGCGAGAGTCGAGGCAACCAAACAGCGCGATGCGGCTCAAGCAAAGGTGGTCGTCGAACAGGAGCATCGGAAAGGTCGTGCGCCGATCATTGTCGACTCGACTGACGACGACGATGCCGAAACGGATGGAGGCATCGTCCTAGGGAGTGGACCCTCCACCAAGGAGATGAACGGCTATCAGCCCCTCTCGCACGAGGCGAGCTCGACGACGCTGCGCGGCAGCACCAATGCGGGTGAGGCCGATGCGAGGCTCAAGGGTGAACCTGCGGCGGAAGGTACGAGCAAGGTACCCGCCCAAGCCCCAGCGTCTACTTCGGCTGGACCCACGGGGCCAACGAGTAACCCCAACGGCAACGGCGATGCGAGTAGCAAGTGGCCCTTCCGCACCGCCGTTGACACTCTCCAAGAGCGCGAGCGGCGACTCCTCCTCGAGACGGTGCCCGGCAAGATGGAGAAGACGGCCGAGCTCGAGAAGAGCACGCAGTTTGCGATCAACATCAATTTGGCGATCAACATTTTGCTCATCGCTGGCAAGGGCTTTGCGGTGATCACGTCCAACTCGGTTTCGCTCATTGCCTCGTTCGTGGACTCGGTACTGGATTTGTTGTCTACTGTTATTATTGTGAGTAGAGGTCCCATGTGCTAGCAGCGATCTTCGTTGGCTGACAACCGTGCTTCTATCGATACAGTTCATCACATCTGTCGCTATTGTGAGTGGCTCGATCTGAGGACTCCACAGCATGCTTGTGACTGAAACTTCTTCCACCCTCAGGCTTATCGGTCTGCACATACCATTTGGAAGTACCCTACCGGCAAGAGGAGGCTCGAACCTCTCGGAGGTAGGTCACCAAGGACAATAGCCGTCACTTAGGTCTTCGAAAGCTAAGCATTGTTGTGTCTTCTCCCCAGTCGTCGTGTTCAGCGTCCTCATGCTCACAAGGTAAGTAGGGCTCTAGCCTCTCTCTCTGCATGGATTGCTGAGCTTGCTTGATCTTGAACAGTTTCTCGCAAGTGCTCGTCGAGTCTGTCCAGCGCCTGATCAAGGTCGTCAGGACCGGCGAATCGGATGGAGAAAATCCTGCCGAGCTACCTACCATTGGCATCGTGTTCATGGTCATCACCATTGCGGTCAAGACGGTCATGTGGCTGCTGTACCGTAGCAGTCGAAGCAGTGGCGTACGCGCGTTGGCCCAAGGTGAGTAAAGATTGCCACCTTGTGGTCCTTGAAGGGATGCTGACACACTTGGATGCTACCCAGATGCTCAAAACGATGTGGTGTTCAACACGGCCTCGCTGTTGTTCCCCGTGATCGGCTCCCTGCTCAAGGCGCCCGCGTTGGATCCCATCGGCGGTATTGTGCTATCGCTCTACATCATCAAAGAGTGAGTCGTGGGCCGTCTTAGTTTCTAGAGGCAAGCTTATCGTCGTGTCCTTCACCTCGCAGATGGCTCGAGACGCTGGGCAGTACCGTGACGCGGCTGTCTGGTGCGGTGGCTAGCAAGGAGCACCTGGCACGAGCGCTCTACCTCGTCACCCGCTTCCGACGCGTCAAGGCGGTCAGCGCATTCGAGCTCTACTACAGCGGTGACGAGGTCATCGCGGAGGCCGATGTGGTCCTGCCGCTCAACACGCCTTTGAAGGTGCGCAACGAGTTGTTGATGGAGCGTCGTGGGGTTGGACTAGTCATGCTCACGCTTCCCTTCATGCTTGGCACGACTTGTAGGAGGCACACGACGTCTGCGAGGTGGTGACATACTGCCTCGAGGTTCTCGACATTGAGCGCGCCTATGTGGTATGTGCTTCTTCTCGAGCCCGGGATGCCAGCGTGGCTACGCGTAGCTTTCACTCACGCGCCCCTCGTCACGTTCACAGCATCTCGACTATCACATCCACAACCCCGCTGGCCACCTTACACAACGCGGCTAAGGGTCCCATCTCGTCGGGCTTCCTGCACCGCCTCCTGCCTTCCGGTTGGCAGACTCACCTTCATTTCCAAGACGGCAGCGGAATCGTCCAAGCCGTCGCCTTTCCGTGCGAGCAGCAGATCGTTGCAGTCGATCTCTACACCATCTTAACGTCAGCCTTGGTGCACCTTGCTATCTTGCCATCGGCCCATGCGATGGCCGGCGGCTTGACGGCCGGCGCCCTTGCCCAGTTGCGGTCCTTGCGCACGAGTCACGGCACTTCCACTTCATCGAACGTGACTTGACTGCCTTGCGGGGGGTCCGAGCCAGTCCTGGGCCCTGGCTGAGCCAGAGTCCGAGTGGAACTCGGCACGTTCGGCAGCCTGCTTATTCGTTCCTTCGGCCAAGATTACGTACAGCACAGACTCTCAGACGGGCGGGCGGCGCAGCGCGGCGGGCGGGGTGGGCTGATGGCTTGGAGGAACTCATCTTGTTTGGCGGGCGGCGGTGACAAGCGACTCCAAAGGGTGGTTGCTTGGTTCATCACCTTGACCGCCACGACGCTCAAGGAGGGCCTTTAAAGGCAAGGCAAGGGCCAACCAAACGATGGTGTCGAGGCTCTGAGCGCGTCCATCTTGCGCAGGCACGTTGTTCAAGATGCGGACTGGTGTCGTAGTGGCTCAGTTGCTCGCCACCCTCGGCGCGGCGGTCAGCGTTGCGGTCGGAAGCGTGGTCAGGAAGGATATTGTCAGTGAGTATCTCCTCGTACCGCGACGGATGGCCCTTGCCAGCGCTGATTCAACTCCTCGTCGGCAGGTTCCGTCAAGCCTGATGGCGACTCTGGAAGCGGGTACAGAGCGCTGCCCACCGTACCCGGCGCAACGATTCAACAGCTCCCCGTCGGTGGCAAGAATGCGACCATCACGCACTACGAGACGGACGCGAGCGCGTACGTGCCCGAGAGGATCTTGCGCGCGGTTATCATGGTTGCTGGTGAGTTTGCGTTTCGCTAGCGGGCATACGCTGAGGGGACCTTCGTGTTGATTCCTGGCCGTTTCGCAGGCATTGACAGGGTGGCGTGGAACGAGTGGATCTACCTCAACGCCTCCCTCCTCCGCGCGGCCCAGGGCGGCGTCGTCGACCCTTCGACCGTCATCCTCTCCGCCCCGGAATTCTTCACCGTCGTCGATGCAGGCGCCTACCCCGTCGACGCGGCGGACGGCAAGACGCCCACATCGTCGGCGCTCGTGTGGATGGACAAGGATTGGGGAGCGGGCAATGACGCCGTCTTCCCGGACAAGGCGCTCATGGCCGGCTTGCCCTATGGCACGCCCCTCAATGGATCCGCCTCCGCCTCGTCAAGACGCGGCTCGCGCGGGAGAAGACACGGACATGCGGGCGCCAAGATGTCGGCGGCGGAGGTACGGCCCTCCGTGGAGGACGGGCCTGGGGTAGGCTCCTTCGATGCGCTCGACGCGCTCCTCTCGTCCTACCTCAACCGCACCCGCTTCCCCAACCTCACCCGCGTTGTCCTGGCCGGCTTCTCCCTAGGCGGCCAGCTCGTCTCGCGCTACGCGGCTCTGCGGCCGTTGGACGAGGAGGACGCGCGGGTGACCTACTGGGTGGCGTCGCCCGGTTCGTTCCTGTACCTGAACGAGACGCGGCCGGATAGGATTGGCAAGTCGTGTCGGGGGACGTACAACAATTACAAGGTGAGCTTGCTTCTCTTTCAATCTTGTCTCTAAGAGCGCCCGCTCACGCGTCGTTCCCACCTTCTACAGTATGGTCTAGGAGGTACCGCGTTCCCAGGCTACCTCCACCGCATCTCCCAAGATCACCCGACCGCCTCTACGCTCGCGACGCGTCTCTCGACCCGGACGACGCGCTACCTCGTCGGCCTGCTCGACACCCTCGCAGGCGACGCAAGCTGCGAAGCCAACGCCCAGGGCCCCTCGCACGTGCTCAAGATGCTCAATTGGGCCCTACGCGTCCTGCCGTACTACATCTCGTCGCTCTCGCTCGGCTCATCCTCCTCCTCCAACGCTACTCTGTCAGGAGCGAGCCAGACGCGCCTCAGCCTCGTCCGCAATACAGGCCACGACGACGGGCGGCTGATCCAGTCCGACCCGGGCGTGGTCACCCTCTTCTGCGAGGACTACCCCTCCGCGGGGCAGAACGCGACGGCGCCGGCGAGTAATGGCGATGGGGAGGGCGTCCCCTCCGAGGCGGCGAGCGGGGCGCGGCGGCGGGCGGAGGGTGGGCTGGTCGGCTTGGGACGGAGATGGGTGGCGGTGGTGCCTGCTCTTATGGGTGCTGCGCTCGCTCTGAGCTGAGCGGGTACGGATCGCTCAGTGCAGACGGACTGAACTCTTATAGACGTGTCGATGGTTTATGTGACTCTTGTAAGACAATGGACAATGCTGGTACGTTTATCACTCGTCGTGCCAGTCCGTCTGAAGCAGGGGTTGAGAGAGCTGTAAGGTCATCATATGGGAACGAGACTTCTAGATGTCCTGTGCTACATGTATATCCAAGATTCGCACGCTCAGGCGCTCATAGGTCATGGAAAGGAGGGAGGCTCCTCACGCCAGGGCATGATTGATCTCGTCCCGCCACTTGCGCTGCACCTCGATCGCCTCGCGGAAGATCTTGTACTTGGCATCCAGCAGCGCACGCCGCTTCGGATCCTCGGTGGGGAAGATGAGCCTGCCCGGCTTGGTCATCTTGACCATGAGATCCCACAGATGCTCCTTGTACGCGTACGACACCTTCTCCGCCTGCTCCTGCGTCGTGATCGTCGTGCCCTCCTTGGGCGCGTGCTTGAACTCGGCTTGGAGGGCCGGGCCTTCGTCCTGCGGTCGGGCGATGTGGGCTGCGAAGCGCCCCAGGATGGCCGAGCCCGCCACGACGGAGGCGGAGTGGGAGAAGGGCAGCGCGACGGGCACGCCGCACACGTCCGCAATGAGCTGCATCAAGTCCGGGTTCTTGACCTGCCCGCCGGACATGTAGATGCTGTTAATCTTGTGGCCGCGCCGGTTCATCTCGTGCAGGATGTGGCGCGTCTGGAGCGCGATGGCCTCGAGGGTGGCGTGGTACTTGAGTGCGAGGTCGGTGAGGCCCCTGTCGAGGGCGAGGCCGACGATGGATCCACGCATCGAGGGGTCGGCTAGGGGCGAGCGGTTGCCGTGCAGGTCGGGGTAGACGTGTAGATGGGCGGTCAGGTGGGAAAGCGAGGGCACATTGCGCTCCGTCTGGAGCTTGGTCAGGATCTCGCCGAGGAGGACAAAGATGTTCTTCTTCTGGCTCGCTGCAGTCTCTTTGAGTTGAGCGTACGCCGGGTGGGTCTCGATGATGAAGTCGATGAGCTATTGGGGCATTCCAGGTCCTCAAGCTGTCAGTAGGGAGCGTCCAGTGTTGATAAGGGCCTAAGATGGGAACATACCTGTCCTGTCGAGCTCTGACCACCCTCGTTCATCCACATTCCCTGCGAGAGTGGTACAAGTCAGTCTTTGGACGCGTCCAGGAAGGAAGATGATGTTGACGCAACCCACAGGGAAGACGGCATGCTTGTACGGCCCCCAGACCCCATCGACAAGGATGCCCTCGGGCGACTGGACGCAGTGACACGTCGACGTTCCCGCGATGGCGGCGAGACGGTGGCGGGCGGCAAGGAGGTCGGTAGAGGCGTGCGTGGTACCCTCGGGCGCGTTCTCGGCGGGTGCGGCGACAGTTCCGACCCACCCTGCGTATGCGTCGATGAGGCCACTGCCGACGGGGGTGCCCTCGACCAGGCCGAGCTCGGAGGCGGCTCGGGCGGTGAGGCCGTTGCCGATGGGCAAGCCTGCTGTGAGGACGATGCCGTTCTTGCCTGGGATGCCACCAAGCTGGTGGAAGTCGTTGTCGACAAACTGCTTGAGGCCGATCTTTTCAAAGAATTCGGGCTGCCAGCCGTACTTGGAGCCGTCTACGCCCGGTGGCACGTAGGAGAACTTGCAGACGAGGGAGCAGTTGGAGCGTGCGAGGTTGTCCGTGGCGCGGTAGGTGAGGTAGTCGGGCAGGTCCCAGAAGTAGGCGTCTGCAAAGGTCTCTGCTGGCATGTGCTTGGACAGCCAGAGCACCTGTGTGAGAGAGAGCAGGATCAGAGTGAGTGCAGAAGAAGACGAGGTGATTAGAGACACACCTTGGGAGCCTCCATTTCGAGACTCATCGTCTTTCCGACGTAGTTGAGGACCATGCTGCCCGAGGCATTGATGAGACGGGCCTCTTCCTTGGCTCGGTGGTCTGCCCAGAGGATAATGTTGCGGTTGCCGTGGTCAAAGTTGGATCCCGGGGTGACGGTCAAGGGCTGTCCCTTGGAGTCGGTGACGGCGAGGGAGCAGGTGGCATCGAATCCGATGCCCTTGACCTGGTCTGGCTTGACCTTGGCGTCCTTGACGACGTCCCTGACTGCGCTTGCGATGGAGTCCCAGATGTTGGTGGTCGACTGCTCGAAGATGTCGGCGTCGCCGTCGAGACGGAAGGTGGTGGTGGCATAGGTGGACTCGGCGAGGATGTCGCCGTGGGTGTTGACGAGGGCGGCGCGTGCTGAGCCGGTGCCGACGTCGACGCCAATGTAGTAGACGGTGCTGCTGTCCTTCTTTGTCATGGCTGCTGATGGCGAGCTCCTTGCTGTAGTCGTGGTCAAGGACGATAAGGAGGAGGAGGAGGCGGTGGTGGTAAAGAAGTGGCCCAAGCGTGACAGGCAGCATCGTCATCACCCATCGGCTGACACGGCACGCACGGCTGTCAGAAGAACAACTCCTCATCGTCGACCCTGTCGATGCCATCAACAACGACGAGCTCCCCATCTTCATCCTCAGCAGCAGCAGCCATGGCACGCATACGACTGCCATACACACTGGCTCCCACACGGCCATGGCATTTTCCCACGCACAAGGAGCAGCAGCATGGCTGGCTGGCATACAGCAGTCGAGGCTACGCCTCCTCCTCCTCTCCAACACGGCCGCCCATGCCACCGCTGGCCACCAATACCACCACCGCAGAGGCTGCCTCGGCCGCCTCCTTCCCACCCTCCTTTGGCTCCAACCAGGTCCTGCCCCTCGACGCCCACATCCTCGCCCGCCTCAACGGCCTCCTCTCCGCCTTTGTCCTCTACCCGCCCACCCCCGTCCAGTTTGCCTTCGCATACGGCTCGGGCGTCTTCCCACAGCACCACGCAGGGCCCGAACACGCTCTACGGCCCCTCGCATCCCGCAGCGAGCCCGCAAAGGGCAAGATGGTCGACCTCGTCCTCGCCGTGAACCACCCGCAGCACTGGCACGCCATGAACATGCACCACTTCCCCGACCACTACTCGCGCATCGCACGCCTCGTCGGCGCAGGCTTCCTCATGCGCAAGGTACAGCAGGCAGGCGCAGGCGTGTGGTACCACCCCTACGTCCAGCTCAACGGCGAGCTCGCCAAGTACGGCGTCATCGACCTCGACACCCTCTGCAAGGACCTCCTCGACTGGGACACCCTCTACGTCTCCGGACGCATGCACAAGCCCGTCGCCCTCCTCATCTCCCACCCACGCGTTCGGCTCGCACAGCAGGTCAACCTCTCCTCGGCCCTCCGCACCTCCCTCTTGCTCCTCCCCGAGCACTTCTCCGAGGTCGAGCTCTTCACCCGCATCGCCTCTCTCTCCTACACGGGCGACTTTCGAATGCACGTCCCCGGCGCGGAAAACGTGAACAAGGTCCGCAATATTGTCCTCGGTCAGCGGCATGCCTTCCGCCGTCTCTATGGCGGCCTCATCCGCAGTCTCGGCACCCTCGAAATCTACGAGGCAAGGCAAGATCGCTTCACTCTGAGGGTGAGTCTCGCGCTTATTACCTTCCATTTGCAGAGAGCTGACCCATCGCTTCTTTACAATCTCAACACTCAGCAAGACAAGTCGGCCCAGCGCAGGCTCGAGCATCTCATCCGCTTGCCCCTCAACTTGCGCAGGCATATCCAAGCCTATTACACTGCCCACCCGGAACTCGACCCAGCCTTCCTCCAGCTCTCCCTCTCCAAAAAGTCGGAAGACGTCAAGCGCGTCGAAGCCTTACCGTCCGAACAGCCAGCAACCGCCAACGCGGACTCCCCATCCCAGCCGGAAGCAAGGTCCACATCCGAAGACAAGGACTCGCCCGCCGAGCGCGAGTCCTCGGCCCACTCGCGCTCCTCCGACCCGGACACCCTCGCCTTCTGGACCGCCGTCGAGCGCCAGCCGGACCTGAACAATGTCATTCTCCAGAGCGTGGCGAGCATTGTGCGCGGGCCCGCGTGGGCGCAGAGCGTCAAGGGCGTGTATACGGCTGGGTTGGGAAGGACGTTGCGCTATGTCGGGGCTAAGATTGGCAAGGTGAGTCTGGGACGACATTCCTCGTTGGACGGGCGATTTGCCTGGGCTAGGGTTGACTGAATGCCTTCGCTATGTGTTGGGAACAGTACTTTGAAGGACGATCCCAGTCGTCTTCAACATCGGCAACGGCCTCCCCCTCGCTGGGCGGACAGCACAAGTCGACCAGCGACGACTCCTCAGCTCCATCTTCCTCAACCTCATCGTCAAGGTCGTCGACATCATCGGCCACTGCGGACAGTGCCTCTGTCTCGACATCTGAACCAGCAGCAACACCACCAAAATCAACATCGTCAACAGCAGCAGCAGCATCATCGTCAAAGCAAGGACAATCCCAAAGCCAGAGCCAGAGTCAAAGCCAAACCCAAACCCAAAGTCAAAGCCAATCTTGAACGCAATCGTAATCTATTCGCGCCTCCATTCACTACGTCTCCCGTCCTCAGGTCTCAGGCCGCAGATCCCCGTATCTCCGTCGGCAAGCCGTTCTGTAGGTGCTAGTGGCGCCCATGACACGGTGAGAAGCGGGAGAGTGGAGCGTGGGAAAGGGCGTGATGTATTGCCTTGCTAGCCTCGGCGCGAACGAAACATAACCAGCCCCGACGATCACAATGCAATTGGAAGGAAGCGCGCGCCGGCCCGCTCGCGCGTATCCTTATCCTTCTTGCACGCACGACGCCTTCTACGGAAGCACGACGGTGTCGATGCTCGAAGCAAAGAGCCTCGTGCGCCAAGGCAATCTCAACCAAGAAGAACCAAGAGGGCCCTAATACGATTACAGTTCCAGATGCGCGGCCGGTCCGCGAGAAGGCCAAAGGGGGAGGGAGAAGAAGGACACCAGGAGCCCTACGGTGACACGAAAGCGGATGTGGTTGATGGTACTACTGATGGCAAAGCGTGATGTTGTCGTGTGCCGTGACGGAGAGGTGGTAATGGTAACGATGTTTCCCATTCATTGCTAGCTGACCTTGTTCGTTCCAGAGTGTTGGATGATGCCCGTTACCGTCCAGAAGAGGAGAAAACCCTTGTCTAGGTACTCGTAGTAAGATGAGGAGACTCAAGGCAGAGCCGTGATGAGGATGAGCACCGCCGCCGTCGCGCCAAAGCAGATGAGCAGGCTCTGCATCGCCGCCCGCTGCTGAGCGGCGCGCACTCGAGCGTCGAGCACCGGCTTGGTGTCCACCGCAAAGCCAGTCCAGCGCCGGATGCCGACCCAGAGCGCGGAGAGGAACCGCGGCGGAGGCTGACGGCGAGGCGCACAGGTATTGACGTCGTACAGGGACGCGGCGTATGCGATGCCCTCGGGTTGTTGAATAAACCAAGGTGCCCCGCCCGCCGACATCTCGATCGAGTGGATGGTAGGCAGCACCGCCTGCGATTGCGAGTGGCGCGCAAACGAGCCCCGCGCCGAGGTCGACTCCGGTCCCTGGGCCGACGTCGCATTGTGACTCATCACTATGTTGACAGTGACGGGCAGGACGGGGACCTTCTTCGACTTGAGGCTGACAGGTGCCACTACGCCGAGTGTCCGGCCGCCTGGGGGACTCTGGGATGCGCCGGCAGTCGAGGGTGAGACGGGCGGCATGACCGAGAGCGAGGGCGAGTTTGGAGATGTCTCCGGCGCGCGATCTTTTGGCGAGAAGCCATGCTGGCTGACAAACGTCCCAGCCGATGAAGGCATCTGAGGCGTCACAGGCGGATTCAACATCGACACCGAGGCGGTCTGGCTGCCGCTCGAAAGGACAGCCGCCGGTGGCGATCGTAGCGAAGCGTGCACCGCTCCGCTGGCCGATTCGTTGAGGGGCCTAAGCTTGTTCCCGACGCCCGGCACGGTAGTTGAGATCATTCGGTGAAGGTGCGAATCCGCCTTCTCCCTGCGCTGGTGATCCGGAAGCGCAGCCGCCGTCCAAGAGAGCTTAGAGAAGCTCATGCCCTTGGCTGACTCGGTGGACGAGTTGGATGCCCCAGAGGCGGAGTGTCTGCTATTCTGATGTCTTGAAGACGCCAGGCCGGCGACAGGTAAAGGCTGGAGGAAGGCTGCGCGGCGGAGCAGGTTGACAAGCTCGGGAGCCAGTAGCGTCTTGCGATCGGCCCGCCGCCACGGAAGAGCCGGGTCGCCAACCGACATAGTCGCGCCATTGGGAGGGGCGGAACCCGTGCCGTCCACATCGCCTTCGAGCATGAGGGTCTCCCACTCTGCCTCCGTCATGAGCTCCGCACTTGGCTCCTCGCCCGGCTCATGATTGCCTCGTATGGTCAACCAGACGCACACACCCGTCCATGCCGCGAGAACGTAGCCGATGCCAGCGCACCAGAGCGGTGCGGTCAGCAGCCGCCACCACCGTGGTACGTCGGGCTGCGTCGGGTTGGGACCACCTTCGCGCCGTGCCCGCGGTGCAAAAGGGCTCGGGTTGATGACCAAGAGAACGGTAAAGAGAATGGCGAGAGCGGTGCAGGCGATGCCCACCGCGAGGCGTCCGAGTTGGGTCCCCTTGCTCAAGTTGCTTGTCGATGCGTTGAGAAAGTCGGGCACGATGTGGTCATTGAGGTAGACTGCGACCTTGTCGACGAGCGGCGCGAGCACTTGAGGGTGCGTCGACAGCTCAGCCTCGACCAGCGTTGCGGTGATTTGTTCCTCAGAGATCAATCCGATGTCGACCATCCAAGACAGACGTGCCGACCCAGATCGCATCTCCAAGTCTTGAGACTGGTCCGCCTCCCCTTCTCGCTTCTCCGGTAGGCCCTTGTGACCGCCCGCAGTAGTGCCGAGTCCAAGGAAGCGTGAGAGGATCTCATCAAACTGATCTCGCAGCGGTTGAGAAGCTGGGAAGACTGTCAACTCCTTGCGCATTGACACCGGGTGGGCATCGACCGAACCCGTCTGACCCAGCCGTGAGCCCGGTCGACTTCTTGTTGACGGCCCGCCACGGACCGTAACCTCGACCGTGATTGCTCCCTCGACTTCCCGCGACGTCCGTGTGGAGCTTTGACGGGTCTCTGACGGGCCCATGGGCATGCTGGGTCCATCGTCCTCGCTTTGAGGGGTGAACAAAGCCGGATTGGGGCTGCGAAGCTGCTGAGATCGCGGAAGCGCTCTGAATCGTCGGTTGTAGCGATTGAAAACAGCGACAAAGTCGAGTGCGTCGACATCATCGCCAGAAGTGGCAGAACGACGGCTCTTGTTCATCCGCTTCTTGAGCTTCATCTTGGTCGCCGATGTGGACGGCTTGGACGGCTGTCGGAGTGGGCCCATAGCGCTTGCCATCGAGTTCGTCAGCGTTTTTTCTGGATCGCGGTCTTTGTTGCCCCAGTCTGTCGAGTTGTTGGGCCGAACCTTGGTCGCGCCGCCTAGCAAGGACAGGTCCGGCAATTGTGGCGTCTTCTTGGTAGAAGATGATGCCCCCTTTTTTCGCTCAGCTCGCTGAGCCAGGAGATGCGCTCGCAGATCCTCTGCAGTTCAAGGTGTGACAATGGTGTCAGAGAGCTGGTCAATGTCTGCATCGGAGAAAGACTCACGTAGAGAGACGGGTCGGCATGTCCTCCGCTCGATGATGTCGTGGATTGTGATGCTACCGATGCCATTGGCGCCATCCCGCGCTTGGTCTGTAACACTTGACCCGCAGCCTTGCGCAGTACAAGCGCCAAAGTTGTCCGATGCGAAGAGGGCCGACTCGCCGCCGTCTGGCAATGGCACATGGAGGGTCGGCGGCGAGGCGTAGGCTGGCGAGAGTCCAAAGCCGGTTGCGGATGCCGCTCCCACCCCGGCAGGATCTTGCGAGGGCCGAGTTGAGAATCGTCTTGTCGTTGGTGTCACGACCAGCGTGGGGGCGAAAGGCTCCGCCCAGCCCAGCTCGCCTTTGCTGAGATCACGCCCGTCGACGCCAAGACCATCGATGAGGAGCTCGCCGGAGGGCGCAAAAGTCGCACGAGATGTGCTAGCCAGCATCGGGATCTCATCCGGGGCTATCCCGACGCTCGGCGACATCAATAAACTCGCGCCGCCGGGACTGAAGGTAGTCGAGGACGTCGGCGGCGAGAGGACGGACAGCGGCGTCGGGTCGCGACGAGCGGCGAAGGGAGAGCCTTTGCCAAATATCGCGCCTGCCGCTGAGCCGTTGTCGACGATAGGACTGGATGACCCAGATGAAGGAGGATGCCTCGCAGGCCCAGCTGCGTTGGCGCCCTGGTGGGAGCCGCTTGCCACAGCTACAATGGTCGGGAAACCGGCCGCCGATGACAACCTGTCGCTGCCGTTCGTCGAGGATGATGACGGTAGTGCCGTCAAGTTGACAGGCGACGCTGGCGTCCCCTGTTGTGAATGGGAGGCCCCGACAGCTCGACCATCCTCGTTGGCCATGACCGCTCAAAGGCGTGCCGAGCCCGTGAGCCACACCGTTCGTCCGCCAACACAGCTACACGGACGACCAACGTCAGACCCGCGTCGGCGGCTGGACACAGAGCCAGCGCGTGGACTAGAGACGTAGATGCCGTCTGTGGACCAGCGTTTGTGATCGAGTCGCCTCTGCAGGCCAGTGAATGGTGATGCAATGTGGGCCGAACTGCTTGCAGAGTGACTGCTTGTGGTTTCGTCTTGAGGCGCGCGCTTGGACAGTCGATGATCCCGTCTGAGCTGAGTCCACGCTCTTCTTGGAGCCAGTCTTGGTACGTGTGCTGAAAGCAGGTCGTGCGTGCGGTCGTCGAGGTGGTCGGGATGGACGTGTTGGTGGTGATGGACAACTTGGGCAACTACGTGATGAGTGATCCGGACTGCGCGAAAGGGCCAAGGTCGGGATGTCAGATGTCAGAAGCGGAAGTCGGACCATGGCACGAGTGAGACGTTACTCACAGACGGGGCTCCATCCAGGCATCAGCGCGGCCGGCTCGCTGTGGTCGAGCGCTTGGCAGCGGCGTCGAGGGGCAGTCCGATCGGTGTCGCTGGCTGCTGCCCACACTGGTGTGCAGACCGCAGAAATAAAAGACCATGCATGGTGCGCGTGGGCAGCATGGCGGAGTGTGGATTGGGTGCTCGTTGAACTGGCCGATGCTCGAGAGACAATCATTCGGTCCTCGCCCGTCCGCTGGGCCTAGACATCCGTCCAGCATCGTACGTCGAGGCTCGAGATCGCATGAGGTTCCGTCCCCAGCCGGCCCGTCGAAGTTCGGGACAGCGCATCAAGAAACCGGACAAAGCCGCGGTCCTTGCGGTCCTGGATCACTGTAAAATAGAACAAGAACTGAGCAAGGGACAGTTGGGACTTGGGTAATCACCTCCTCTCCTCGGGCACCGTCGCCTTCCTGGAGCACGCTATCCAGTCTTGAGCCTACCCGTTTATCCTGTAGTGTGTGAAGGATTAGTCAGTGAAGGCGGTAATCATGGACCAGCATTGCAAAGATCTTAACTCACCGACGCTAGTGCGGTCGCGCTAAACTGAGCCAGGGTGAGCTTCCATCGCTTGTGGTTTGCTTGGGCGCCGGCGCCGAAGACACGGACCCGCCGCGGTGGAGTTGATGAGGCGATTAGGGTCAGGGCGCTGAGAAGACAAGAGAAGAGGCAAGAGTTCAGCCAGCACCCAGATAGAGACCCTTACCCTCGACATTGTGATGCGGGCCGGTGCGGCCTTCAGCGTTGAGGAAAGGTTAGTCAGCATGAGGGTCCTGAGTTCCTCACAGCTCAATTGTACTCGAAATACCTTCTGCGATGAGGCCGTAGTCGAGGGCGATTCATCCAGATCGGACGAGGATCGACCGTCAGGAGGTTGGCACTAGAGACGAGGAGGTGAAGGTTCTCAGCCAGTAAACCTTGTCCCACACAAAGTGCACATCCAGCCGACTCACCTTGGGAGATGGTTGTCCGTACGTGTGTTGTAGATCTGCATTCCTCAGATTGAGTCAACAACATGAGGTCGCATCGACCCATATGCTTGCTTCGCGCCCGGCTTCGGTGTCTTGGAGGTGCAAATGCTGAATTGAGGCAATTGTGCAACTTGTACATGCAGACATCTTCGTCGTGACCCGACGACATCGGTGCAAGTTGCTCGTTGGGCTGTATGTGCTTGAGGTGACTGACTGGTGGACGGACTGGACAGCGGCGCGATGAGTCGGCTGGATTTGTTGATGGGGTGGAGTTCGAGTCTTGAAAAGGCACGTCAACGACGATCGTGCGATGAGCGACTTGGAAGAGCTGGGTGCAATGAGCGACTTGGAGCAGGTCGGACTCAGAACTCGTACGGATAGGGATCCGAGTCCCATTCCTCAGGATAGTATCCGAGCTCCTCCATGATGAGGTCAGAGTCGTAATACTCGTCGTCGTCGTAGTCGAACCCGACCGTCATAGGGTTTGCTGGCATCCCCAGTGAATACGTGGTCGCGTGGGTGTGACTAGCACCGTGGTACGCGTGGCAGTGGGGGCACAGCTCGCTCGTTTGGTTGGAGCTGTTGCCAGAGCAGTGTCGGTCGTGCCAGTACTCATCGCTTGTCTTGGAGATCTGCTTGAGCTTCGGACCGCCCCTGTCCGGCCCGAAGTCTGAGTCGTTGGACGTGAGCGTCGATAAGCTTGCCTCCGACACAGCGCCGTCCTCGACATCCTCGTCGGCACTCTGCCAGCGCACGCGCCTTGTTGAAGCCGGCTTCGATGCTGCGCCCGCTCCTCCGACGCCCGACTTCTGCGATCTGGCCGAGGACGTAGCCGCACGCGCGCTGTCATGGGTCGACCCAGCTGCTTCGCTCTTGTCCTTGCCCCGACTTGACTGCTTGCTATGGTCGCAAGTCTCCGCTGCGAGCGGGCCGTCACCAGCCGAGCCGTCCATCTGCCTGGACCGCTTGTCTTCCCCATCGTCGGTCTGGTACTCAGGTGCTGCGCTGAGGCGCTTGCTTGCATAGTAGGAGCGCAAGCGATTGACCCGACTGACCCGACGTTGAGCAAGCTTGGCGACCGCGTCGTCGGCAACCTTCATGCTGGCGAGGTAGGACTCGCGGTGAAGGTCCAAGTCGGCAACGATCTGCTCCAGCAAGTGCTGCCAGTTTCTTTGCAACATTTCCATACTGAGCGCAGGGAGAGCATGCGCGGAGACGAGAAGTTTCAGTCAAAGGACTCGAGTGGCTCACAACTCAATACTCACCTGCGTTGGGCGGGCATCTTGTAGCGACGTCGCAACTTGTCCGCCTTGTACGCCTTCTTGCGCTCCTTGTACTTTTTGGTCTCCGCACTGATTCAAGCGAGGCCCAGAAGTCAGCCAGATATCACGGTAAAGAATGGGTCATGGCGACGTACAACAACAAGATCTCGACGTGCCGCAGCCAGCTCTCCAGATGCTTCGCGACCTTGATGTGTTGCTCGTAGGTTCTGAACTGCCCCGCGGCAGGGAAAGCCTTCGTCCTGGCCCAGACATCAAGCACGGCAACGCTTGAGAGCTGATACGGTCCTTGAAGCAAAGGCAACGGGATGGCGGGCTTGACTTCACCGTCAGCGGGAAGCACGAGTAGGCTGGGCTCCTCTGCCTCCTTCTTGACAGCGCTCGATGCCTTGCGTTTCTTTGCGCGGGACGCCTTTCCCGACGTGATCGTGGGCGTCGGCGTCAGGGTTGTTGCTACCGGTCGCAAGCGCGGCCGCCCTTTGGCGCCCTTTGCACGGACGCCGCTCAAAGCTTCGACCTCCTGCTGATGAGCCTTGTACAAGACCCGATCGTCGTCAACATCGTCTTCCTCTTCCTCGATATAGCTGACGTCCACGGCAGCCTTGCGCTTGGGACGTCCTCGAGCATTCGTCGGAGTCGATGATTCGTGCTGAATCGAATTCTCGTCCGGCCGAGCTGTGATTGTCGAGTCAGCGCTCTTGTCGGGTGCGCTTGGGAATACTGTGCTTGACGGGGACGTTGTCTGAGCACGAGCATTGTATGCTGCGGTTGCAAGCATCGATGCCTGTGCCGCGCTCAGGACCGAGCCGGTACTCGATGCTGTCGACGGCTCAGCGTTGGCTCGTCCTCCACCAGGCGGGGGAGATGTCGCCTTGCTCAGCGCAGGCACCTTGTTGCTCTTCGCCCTGAGCGCTCCACGAGACTCTGCCGACGTCTTTCCTGGTCGCCGACGTGGATCGCGCCAGCTGGCCAGTTCCTCGTCATCGCTTTCGTCCTCGCCCAGCTCGACGCCGTCCCAAGAAATGGTACGCTCGGCCGAGCCTGGCTTCGCCAGCAGCGGGTACGCGTCCGAGCTGCAGAAGATAGGTGATGTGATCTTGGCCCCGGCGCGAACATCGAGCGGAGCGAAGCTGTAAGGACGCTTGCGGAAAGCCCAGATCTCGGCCTGCGACAGTACTCTTGTGGGCCAGTGGCGGCCGAGGTGTATCACCAGACGCAGATGCATGAGGGATGGGCGGTACATGTTGTCCCAGTACCGATCGAGGACTTGGCGATTGTTGTTGATCAGCGCGTGGGCGAAGATGATGTCCGCGGCCTCCGAGTGTGGCCCAAAGAGCTCGAGCACCGCTTCACTGATGGATCTTGCCTCTGGAGGGAAGCATTCAGTGAGCTTCATGGCGGGACGGTATTGAGTCTTGTCTGGCTTGATGCTGCCATAGAACCTGACCACCAGAAAGGACCAGTCAGTCCGAGCCTTTTCGTGTTGACATCAGCTTGAGGACGTACAAGTTGTCCTCGGCCCAGGGGTCTTCTGAGCCCAGGAAGGGATTCTTGTCGGGAATTGGCTGTTCGCGGAGCTCGACTTCAAATATAGGTGCAGCGATAGCACGAGTGTTGCTTCCGTTCGTGCCGACTCCTTCGAATGAGCTGCTTGGATGGTCATTGCCGAGCTCTCGAATTGAAGCGGGTTCCATGCCTTCGTCGCTTCCCATCGCAGCGATGCCGAGCTCGACATCCTTGCTCGTCGTTTCGCCGGGGAAGTCGGTGAACTTGCCGATGAGACGAAGGTCCAGTGGATCCTGGGAGTACGCCTCCGGGCACTCGTCCTTGCCCATCAGGACTGAAGAGTAGTTCCAGGCTAGTAGCGAAGCTACTCGCCCTGCGTGACTCTCTTTGGGGACCTTGTCCCTGTACGCCATGTCAAAATCCTGTTCATCGGGCTCGAGCTTGTCCAGGTCGATACCTGCAATGAGACTCAGTCAGCCTGTATTGCAGTCACTGGCCAAACTTCAATGCGACTTACGCCAACGACGCAGCTCCTCCATCAGCACCCGGAGAAACAGATCCTGATCCTTAACAAAGTCGTAGAGGGCGAGGATGGACTGGCCCTTGCACGGGTGCCCTGCGAGCACAACTCCCGGTATGATCAGAGCATGTCCAACGAAGAGCATCAACATGCGTGTACTCACACATGCACTTGCGCAGCGCCTCCAAAGCCGCCTGCTCGATGTTGATGTCCGGATTGTTCAGAAAATCGCGAGCCCACTCAAGTGGGAGCGCCGTCGTCATGAACTCGTTCGCAACCACATCGACCAGCAGGCGCTGTGTCAAGAAAGGGCGCATGGGGTCGAGCGCGTCGTGAATGTTGTACGCGTCCCACACTGTGCTGGAGTGATTGTGCATGAGGAACTTGATGACTGTGTCAAGTCTCAGACGAGGTCATTAGCATATGACGGCTAAGGTTGAGCTGGGCGAACTCACGAGCAGCCTTACGAGGCACAAGAGGCAGAACCTCTGGGAAGTCCTCCAGGAGAAAGTGGAGATACGGGAGTTTCTCCATGGACGATCGGCAGAGGCGTTTCTTGACGAAGAGCTTCGCGACCTCCCGACTCAGGTCGACGTCGAGCTTGCCATCAGCTGCGACCAACAGCAAGGCCTTGTACGCAGATGACCGCGTGGCAGCTGGACCGTCGACTCGTACCGCATCGCCCATCTCGTGAAGAAGGATCTTGGTCCTCACCTCCGGGGACAGCTGTAGACCAGGCAGATCCAAGGCGAGAAAGGACCCTATCGTGTCTGCCTTCTCTCTGTCCGTCTTCATGGTATCTTGGAAGATGGATCGGAGTCTGTGTCATCTAATGCCGTCAGCTTGAAGCTCAGCGTGCTGAACAAGATTACTACGAGCACTCACATCATCTCGCAGTCGGATGGAGAGACCTCGAGTCCGTTCCTGACGGCAAGCGGTGCCAATCGCGGCTCCATCGCAATCTGACGTACGAACTCCATACGACCCACATCCTCGCGGTTGAAGAACATGAACTGGGAGCGATCAGCAATCTCATATTAGCAACCATCTGAACTCCAGCACATCCTTGTAATGCTACTCACGTCGAAGTCCTCGAACAGCTCTACAACGGCTGCCCAGTCACTCGCCGACTTGCTCCGGCTGTAGAGAAAGATGCGGCTGCGAAGCGACTCTCCGTCATCTTGGAAGCGGTCGAATTTGACGTGGTCGCCGTACTGTAAGCACCAGAAGCTTCAGCACTGGAATACTGCAGCCACACATGTGCCCAGAACACGTACGCGTTTGGCCGCCTCGGACACAATGACGCTGTACGTCCGGAACGAGAGTGCTCGGGGCAGCAGCTTTGCGACCCCATACGTTCGAGAGTGTTGACGATCAGCTTGCGCGAAGCTCTGCGCCCATGAAGTGAGGTTCAGTATTCGAACAGCCCATCGGCTGAAGATCAACATCATGGCCATGATTGCTTCTCTCTCACCTTCACCACGATTTGCGTGAGATAGCGCGAGAAGTGAGCCCCGTTGTCCAGGAGATTCTATGTGGGACAGTGAAGTGAAATGCAGTGTGAGTGCCGGGAGAGCAGGTATGAAGATGACTCTGCTCTCACCTGGATGAGCTCGGCGGAGGCGAGCTTGGGCCGCATCATGGCCCGGTACAGGACTTCGGTGCGTTGGTACTTGCGCGTAAACCACGTCGTTCGAAACCGGAGATCCTTGGTCACTGCGCTCCACCGCTTGCAGACGAGGCGGACCTTGTTGAGCACGTCCGGTTCGAGGTGGTAGAAGATGTCCATGAGCACCTCGAGGGGCAACGAGTTCACATCGTGCTGCTTGATAGCGCTTGCTGCTGAGGCTGTGGCCGACACCGACGCCGACGCCGACGCCGACGCCGAGGTATCGACCAGGTTGGACATATCGATGCCCTCCATGCTGTCTTCGCCATCGTCGTCTTCCTCGTCCTCGGTAGAGCTATCCGTCAGCTCGTCGAGGTCTGAGATGGTGGAGCTAGGATCCTCAGAGCCCTCCACCACCACCGCCGCCGAAGCCGTAGCGACGTTGAGAGCGTGGGCGGGCCCGCCAGCGCCACCAGGCAGGGCGGCGGCCGCGCTCGGCTCACCGCCGCCGCTCGTTGACATCGTGCTGAGCGCGAGCCGGCCCCAGGCGGCGCAGAGCCTCAAAGCTCCCCGTCCCCGTCCCCGTACTCGTCCGTCGAGCTCGAGCTGCGCGCAGGCGATTTGACACTGAGCTTGAGAGCAGCTACTGCGAGAGGCAGGCTCCTTTGAAGTGCGCTCCTGTCTGGCGCGAGCGTAGCGCGCTCTCGAGCAGGTCGTAAGCTCGAGGGGGCCAGACGGAGGAGGAGATGAGCAGCTGATGGTCGTTCTCGAGAAGCTCGCCCGCCGACTCCATCGCTGGTGTTGCTCTCGCCTCTCGAGCCAAGCTGCGCAGGGTCCCCGCGCCACAACAACACCTCCACATCGTCTATACAAGTGGGTACGCAAGGCGTCCAAGCGCGTCCAGGGCGACGCGTTCGACGTCACATGATTGCCCACAACAGACAGTCAGGTCGACAGCATCGGCAGCGCGATGGCATTACGAATACAGGCAGAGAGACACGGCCGGCAGGCTCGTCGCACCGAGCCGGGCGGGAAGGGCATCCGTCCGGGGGTAGCGTAGACTGTAGAGGAAGGGAAGGCGGACGGCAGGCTGCTGCGGGAGGCGGCGAAGGGCGGTAGGGGTGGCCGGTAGGGGGCCGACGATCGTCGCCAGCAGACATCGCCGCCCGTCGGAGGAAGGGAAAGGCGGCCGCCGGGAGAGGCCGAGGTGCGATGCAGGTATGTTTGACGAGGAAGCCTGTTGGAGAAGCATGCAGCCGGGGAATCCGAGCTTGTCCGCGCCCGCAAGTAGGGATGGAGGGCGAGAACCGTGTGCGATGCGCGCTGGCGGCGGTGGACACGCTCCTCATGCTTGAGAAGGGGAGGGTCGAAGGTGCAGGAAAGGCCGTGGCTGGTGGAAAGGTTGCAATCAAGGGATCGTCGTCCGTACCGAAAACGAAGGTGGGAAGGGAAGGGCGGCAAAGACCCTGCCTTTGGGCGGAGGTGCAGTGCTGGCAAGATGGCCGCGGCACGGCTACCTCAAATCGTCCCCAGCCGCCTCGACGTCGTCCAGCAAGCCGCTCAGCGCCTTGAGGCCCTTGGCAACGCCGTAGCTCGCGCTCGCCATGGCCGTCTTGGTCGCCTTGTCAAACACGATGCCGTTCCGGCCCGCCCTTCGGCCGCCATCGCCGTTCAGGCCGTCGCCGTCGAGACCGTCGTCCTTGGCATTGCTACGCGTTTGCATCTCGCTGAGACGGTCACAGTTGGCCGAGAGCTCTTGGAGGATGCGCTGCGCCTCATTGGCGCGTGCCACCGTCGCAGGCGAGGCGCCGGCTGCGCCCATCGCGCCGAGCGAGGGCAAGTTCTCCTTGGAGATCGCCACAATGGACGAGACGATGGTCGTGATCTGAGTCAAGTTCTCGTTTAGCTGCACACCTTGAGCGCCTTCGCGGATAGCGGCCAGGAGATTCTGGATGCTGTGCACGATGCCTTCAGTTTGGACCTTGATGTAGTTCTGCAGAATTCCGAGACACAATGTCAGCACAACTGCCCACTCAGAGCATTACAAGTCCAGTACTCACCCTCAACTCGGCCCAGTTCTCCTCACGCTCCTCGGCAGCTGAGCGGTCTCTTGCATAAGGATCCTCATCGTGCTCGCTGCCCTGGAAGCTTGATCGCGAGGCTGCCACAGTCGGCAAGTTCTTCATGCCCGCCGCGCCGCGCGCCTTGAGAGACGTGCCACCGACACCGTTGGTGTAGGTGCTGCTCTCGCTCGAGTTGGCATTCGACGTCCACGAACCTTCGCCGGTCGAGTCCTTGCGAGTCGCGTCCGGGCGGTATCCGACGGGGCTGTACCGGCCCATGTTTGAACCGCCGCGACCGCGGGGCGAGAACCGCCCATCGACGGCGCTGTTCGAGGCGGAGAGCGACGGCGACTCGCCAGCCCCGTCTGGCTGGCCAGCGTTGAGCTTGCTATTCGAGGAGGACGCGCTCGAGCCTGGCAGGCCGCGATCGTTGGGAGGGAAGGTGGCCGAAGGCGGGCCGGACGAGAGCGAGTTGCTGACGATGCCAGCGTGGATATGCAGAGGCTTGAGACCATTCTGAAGGGTGCGCAACCCATCGGAGCCGGTGCCAAAGGTAGCGTCGAGGTCCTGCTTCTCTTGTGGGCTCGTCTTGCGCAGTCGTACGAGTTTGACAATGTCGATGACCGTCGCCGAGACGTGACTTGCCGCCGCATCGAGAAGTGAGACGGGAGAGAGGCCCTGTGACGACGCGTAGTTGCGACACGCGGTCATCAGGTTGGATAGCGCCGCGCTCGACTTCATCTTGAGCGCCTGCAATGACTCTCGCTCGTCGACGCTGAGCGCACTGCTGCCCATCGGACCGTTCTCGAACTTGGAAACGTCGTCCGTGATCAGGGTCGCGGCCAAGACTACCGTCTTCATTGATATGAGCACATTACCAGCCACGCGCGAGCGAGCGCTTGCGAGGACCTCGTCGATGCTGGCTTGGAACGCGCGCATGTGGACGTCCGCGATGGCGCCGCGGTCCGAGAGCATGCTCGACCAGGTCGGCCCAGAACCGACAGGTCTTGACAGACTCGATTCGGAGCGCTTGAATTCAGAGCCGGCCGTCGACTTGCTGTCCGCGTTCTCCTCCTCGTCATCGAAGAGCTTGGCAGGTTGCACAAAGAGCTGGCTGGTGGCCTTGAATGCGCGCAGCTCAGCCCTGACGCTCTCGTACCTGCGCTTGAACTGACTCAATTGAGAGTTGAGCTCTCGAATCATGAGGTGGTCGTTCTCCCGTTCTGCGATCATCTCGTCGTTCCGCTCCGAAAGTGCGCGCAGCTCATCGAGCAACGACGTCACCTCGCCCTTGAGCTCGTGGACCAGGCCCTCTTGCTTGGCACACTCCTTCTGCAGAGTCTCGTTGTCCTCCCGTAATTGCGCCACGTCGCCGTACTCGGCCTCCACCTCGTCACGCTCGCGATGCCTCTCGAGCAACTCGTTGTGCTCGCTGGTGAGGAACTCCATCCGAGAAGTCGTGTACTGCAACTGCTTCTGCAGCTCCTCGTATCGCTGGTAGAGCCAAAGCCGGGTCAGTATGATGGCCATCCATGGGTACGCGATGTGGTGCACTCACCTCCTCATGCTGTCGACTCTGATGTGACAGCTCGTCCTGGAGTCTGTCCTCGAAGGCTTGCTCCATCCGCGCCCGCTCATCTTTGACGGCTTCCTTGGCATCTCGAATAGCTTGGTCGCGCTCAACCTCGAGTGTCGTACACTTGGACTGCAGCTGCGCCAGTCTGAACTCGTAATCCGATCGAAGCTTCTCCACAGTCTGTCGAATGGACGTAGAGATGATCAGCATACCGCACTGAGTGACGACTGTAAGCTCGACCAACTCACTTCTCCAAACGAGGGGGAGAACGCGCCATCGCGACCGACGGCGGGACTACTCGAAGTGCCTCCCGCAACCGAGCTCCCAGCGTACCCGTTGAGGAACCCAGTGCCGACCGACGAGCTCTGCGAGTACATCGTACTCCGATCGTCCGTGGTTTCCCTCGTGCCGACCGAAGCTTTGCGTCCGCCCTTGCGACGGGCTCCGTCCTCGTCCTCATCCTGATCCGCATCCACGCCGGCATCGCCGTCATTATCGAGATACTCCTCTTGCTCATCCTGGATCCGAGCCTCCTGATTCCGCCCTTCCACAGACTCGTCGCCGCCAAAGCCGTCGCCACCGAGGGCAGCCGTGAGTTGAGCCATCTTCTTCTTCTTCGCGGCGGCAGCTTCTGCGCGAGCTTCGGCCGTCTGGCTCTGCTTGGATCCAGACCGTTGCGATGGGACGCCCGAGGCAGCGTCGTCCAGGTTGGGCGAGGCGTTGGCCATGGAGGAGCTCTTGTTGGCGCTCAGGTACGCGCTGTTGGTTGGCAAGGGAGGTGGCATGGTGGCCGACGAACTGTCGTGGCTGTACTGCTCCTCTGGAGCCATCCGGGCGAGGGCAGCAGCCTCGGGACGGTACCTTTCCATGAATTCTGGGAAGCGGCGCTCGAGCTCGAAGAAGACATCGGACGCGAGATCCTTGAATCGAGTCTTGGGCAAGGTTGCCAGCTTCTGTCGCGCTTGATTGCGCTTGGGGTGGAACTCGGGCCGGACCTCGAGATGCGGCGGCGTCGCCGCCGACATCGCAGGACCGCCAGGCGACTGATTGAGAGCCGCTGCGGCTCTTTGCCTTCGCACGAGTTCATCGTACACGTCGGTCGAGAGTTCTGTGAACTGTTGCTTGCTCAATCGCGTCAGCTTTTCGCGCGCTGTCGAACGCGGCCGCGTTTGCGCTGTAGATAGAGGGAAGCCATACGGACTGTCAGTCCGGGAGATCATCTGGCAGCGAGAGCGCGAGACAGACCAACACTCACCCTTGGCGAGATGGGACTGCAGAAAGTTGAGCAGGTCACGGTAGTGGACCTCGGCGGTGGCTCGAATGTCACGGTCTGACATGCCGGGTACGCCTGAGGCCGACGAGGAGGACGTGATGGAGCCGTTGCGCATGGGCGTACCGACGCTTCCTGTGGCTGCCATACTGTTGCTGGGGCGGTTGTCATATGATTGCTGCATCTGCATTGGCTGAGGGGGATGAGGTCCAGGGCCTTGCATCTGAGCCATGCCTGGTCCGGGTCCTACCATGCCTGGAGGCTGTCCGCCGCGCATCAGTGATTGAGCTTGAGATTGCGCTGGACCTGGACCTGGACCTTGAGAAGGACCTCTTGATTGGGCTGGGTAGCCCATATTCTTGTTCATGCCTTGGGGCGGAGGACCGCCTCCCATTTGCATACCTAGGCCCATTTGCATGCCAGGTTGCTGGTGCATGTACGAAGGCGGTATTTGTTGGCCCTGGCCGATTGGAGGGCGTCCCAAGCTTGGGCTGGGAGGACCCAGGATGGCGGGTGTGACGGGTCCGTTGTGTCTTGCCATGGGACCGATCATGGGTGAGCCCGACCCGGGTCCAGGACCGTATCCTTGGTTGGGTCCGAGAGAGGTCATGGCAGGCACGCTTTGTGGTTGTGAAGGCTCCAACGCTGGCAATCACGACGCGATGCGCGAGGCTGACAGCACCGTCGACGGCGACGTTGAGCGCTCCTGTTGTCGATCGCGATGCGCTGGTTGGAGAGGATGATGGATGAGGGCAGCCTGGGGGGCTGGCCTCACCTGCCAAGGCGCAGGCTCGACCTTGACTGAGGATCGAGATGGGAGCCCGCTATGGGAGAGGGTGCGCCTGCTGAGGTGTGGATGCGCCAGACGACGTCGTCCCCGTCCTCGTCTTGGCCGTCGCCGTCGTTGTCGTCCCTGTCGTTGTCGTCGTTGCTGGTGGTGGTGATGGGGAGGGTGTCAGTGGTGAAAGGGCGGCGGATTCCGTTGGTCACCACTGGGTGTGTGCCCCTCCTCAGGAGATTCACACTCAGCACTCCGCCGCGAGTCCTGCCTCGTACAATACCGCACCCGTACGCTGTCCTGCCAGCCTACCGCCGAGCCAAGACGAGACGCTGCTCCCCAGGCAAGCAGGCAGGGGCCGAGCCGCGCGCTGACGAGCAGCAGCAGGACCACGACGCGCGCGCGCGCGCCTGCGCCGTCGGGTCCGACGGTGAGCCATGCGTGCTTCATGCCCGCTTCAATTCAGTCGACGGCATCTCGTCTCGTCTCGTCCTAGCGCACGGCAGATGAGAGAGGATGGGGGATGAGGCGAGCGGTGTGGGAGCCAGGCGCGCTGTTGCTGTTACAGTACAGTCTGCTGGGCAGGATAAGAGCAACGGGTTACGGGAGGGCAAGGTCCGCGCGCGATGAGGCGTACGAGTAGGCGAGGCGAGGCTGGAGGAGAAGCTCCACGTCAACCTCGACGCCGAAGCGCTTCCTCTCGACGCCGACGACGACGACGATTGACCGACTCGTACCATCACTCCAAGCGCAGACAGCCCCCGGCCCCAGCATGGCTCGCATCACCAGCACCACCACCACGCTCGCCCTCCTCGGCGCCGCGCTCCTCCTCCTCGCCGGCACCAACACGGGCGTCGAGGCCAAGGACCCGCCCAAGGAGCTCCGCATCGGAGTCAAGCACAAGCCTGCCAGCTGCCCCATCAAGAGCCAGAAGGGCGACCAGCTCTCCATGCACTACACGGGCAAGCTCTGGGAGGGCGACAAGTTTGACTCCTCGCTCGACCGCGGCGACCCCTTCGAGTTTGCCCGTATGTATCCCTCCTCTCCCGTGTTGATCTCTCCTTGTGCTGACCCAAACCCCTCCTGGCATTTCCAACAGTCGGCGCAGGACAGGTCATCCAAGGATGGGACAAGGGCCTCCTCGACATGTGCGAAGGCGAGAAGCGCAAGCTCCAGATCCCGCCCGCCCTCGGGTACGGCGACCGCGGCGCAGGCGCCAAGATCCCAGGCGGGGCCACCCTCGTCTTTGACGTCGAGCTCCTCGAGATCAAGGGAGTCAGGGCACGCGCGCTCAAGGCGGCTGCTCAGAGTGGCACAGCCAGCTCGGCCAAGGAGGAGCTCTGAATACGGGGGGAAGGAATCGTATGCTCATCAATCATTCATCTCTGCTCCCAGTTGCAATCATGGACCTTCTCTTGCCTTCCTGGAGTGCAAGCAAGGCTCTGGATGGGGAGACGCGCCTTCACACGTCGAACGCCTCTGAAAAAGGAACTGGTTGCCTTGCTGTAATACGCGTAGACAGAAACAAGAAGGAGGTTTGCTAGATTTGCGAGAACATGCGATGAGTCTTGTCATGAAGGAGGGCCTCTCCCTGGGCCTTGTCCCTGCTCCTTCCAGCGGCCTCTCGGCGGCGGGGAAGGCACGCTCAGTCGATCCTGGTCGGTACCTTGGCGTCCGCAAGCGCCGCGGCCGCCACCGCCGCCGAGGTAGACGAAGCACCCCCCTCGCCCCTGACCACAGCGACGAGCTCATGCCCCTCCTCCCCCGCCCTCGCCCCTCCCACGCCCGCAGCACGCACCAACCCAGCCGCAAACGTATGCCGGAACAGGCCCTGCGGATCCACCGCGCGCTTGATGCGGCACAGCCGCTCCAAGTTGGCCTCGCCAAACGTCGACGCGATGCGCTCGCGCGTCTCGCTCCGCTCCAGGAAGGACGGCAGCGGGCCTCCGATGGAGACGGGCGACACGGCGTCGCGCAGCCAGTGGTCCACCGAGACGACGCACGGCCGGTCCTCGTCCCGGTCTTCCCACTGCTGCAGCGCGCCGACCATGAACTGCGCTCGGCGCAGGGACGGCGCCAGACACGTCTCCTTGGTGATCCGTTGGCCATCCGAGGACGAGGACGGCTGAGCCGGAGTGGGCGGAATGGTAAACCGACCGTTGGACGGATGGCTCGTCGTCGATGCCAGCCTTCCCATGGCCACGTTGCCCGGAGCAGACACGGCAACATCCTCGGCGCGCTGGGGATCTTCATCCTCCTCGACTGCATTGTCCGCAATGGCGCCGTTCACCAGTTCGAACAGCCATACGCCCCGGTTGGCCGTCGCGCTCTTGAAGCGCTGCACGCTCTGCGAGATGAGCTCGTCCGTGAGCGTCTCGAGCGTGTCGCCGCGGATCATCCATCGCCGACCACCGCCGCCCTTGAGGACTTGCGCGACGCCGTCCTGCTGCGCGAGGAACGGCCGTTCCTCAATGTCCTTGAGGAGCATGCGCTCGCCGGTCCAGCTTGACAAGGCTTGCACAAATGTCTCGCCCTCGGACGCGCTCTGAAGAAGGCAGACCTGAATCATGATCACGTGCGCCGAAGGGTTCGGACCAGCGACGAGGATGAGGTTGGTGTACATCTCGCGCGGCAGCACACCTGGATAGAAGAATGGGCAGGGTCCATTGGTCAGAGACGGTCTGCAACACGAGCAAGGGAAGGGTCACGTACCCTTCAAACAGTCTCGCCAGTGCTTGATCAAGCTCGGCGCCGTAGCCGGGTTGAACGGGTAGATGAGGTTGCCCGAGAAGCAGGACGGGATCGGATACGCCTTGGCCACGATCCTCGTCACCACGCCAAAGCATGGCGCTGCGCCGCGTACGGCCCACCAAAGGTCTGAGAAAGGTATCGCAACGCTGTGAGCAAGGAAGCATGTTTACAAGCCGACAAGGAAGAACTCACCAGCTTCCTCCTGGGACCTCTTCTTGCTACCCTCATTGAGCACCATCACGCGCCCATCAGCAAGGACGAGCTCGACCTCTACGAGATTGTCCAGGGACAAGCCGTAGGCGCGTGAGATGTAACCGAAGCCGCCCGTCGTCATCGCTGTAGATCCGACCGGGTAAGCCGAGAGGGGACAGTGATACGGCGTCGATCGAATGGGTTCGTCCCAGTCTTCGACGATGGGCTCGTCTACAACATCTGACGCTGCGCCTTCGCCCTCCCCGTCCGGTATCAAGGTATCGTCCCCGTCCACAAGCATGGCACTGTCATCGTCTGGACCCTCTCCGTTGCTTGGTCCCAAGGTCTGTGGCCATGAGCTCCGATCCCACGTGTTCATCCGTCCAGCTTCGTCCGTGGCGAGGTCGAGCGCACGCACGCCCACACCGGGACCAAAGACGGCAAGCAGGTACGGCCGGGTGTAGATACCAGGCCGTAGCGCGACCGGACTGGTCGAACCCGTCTGCTGATACTGCTGTGCTTGGCCTTCCAAGGCATCAGGCGAGCGATTGTAAGGCGGGAGGAACGAGGCCAAACCTGTTGGCATCGGGCCAAAGCCTGTGACAGCCGCCGCGGCCGCGGCCATGCTGGGACTGGAGCTCGTACTGGGTCCGGCCACAGACTCGAGGCCAGCGCTGCTGTTGCGGCCGCTGCTCCTGCCAGCCGAGGGCATGACCATCCCAGTCTGCGAGGGCACGGCGCCCGTGACCATCCGGCGATGGTGCAGCGCACTCTCCTCGATTTGCTGTCGGAACCGTGCTTCTTGCCACGGCTGCTCGTGGGAATGTGTTGGCAGCAGTGCTGAGGGTGCCCGTGACGCATGGAACGCTGATGGCGGACCGGTGAGGGGAAAGGTTGTGGAGTGTTGCTGTCCACTTGAGCTGAACGCGGGCGGCTGATCGTGAGCAAGGTTGCTCATCTCGGTAGCTGGACTGGGCAAAGCGCTCGAGCTGGCTTGCGGTGGCAAGACATCGAGGCTCCCTGGCCCTGAGCCGCCCATCGCATCGGCCCGCCAGACGAAGCCGCCCGACTCTGGCAAGACGACGCGCTCGTGGGTGCTTGCCCTACCGTCCGGCCGATGATGCCTCTGCCAACTGAGATGCTCTGCGAAGCCAGTCCGAAGGCCTTGAACGGATGCCGTACCCGACCGAGCTGAGTTTCGCCGTGGTGGTAATGCGCTTGTGGCTGTTGAGGCCAGAGACGGAGTCGATGAGGACTCTGAAGACTGGGAAGGCACGGCTGGGGCCGAGGAGGATGAGGAGACGGACGACGTTTCTGCGTTGGCACCGCCCAATCCCTCGACCTTGGTTCCCGGAGCCGATGATGGGGAGGGCATCCTGGCGTCGGCAGAGCTCATGCTTTCATTCTCGCTCGTAGCATCCGTCACGCTGCTGGCAGTCGTGGTGTCGCCCTGACTTGTTGCTGTGCTGCCAGTTTCGCTCCTGACCCCGCTCCCGATGGAGGCGCTCTCTGCTGCCACTCGCCGCAATGCGGGAGAGTTGAGCGCGGACGTCGGGCCCAGGAAGGTGGGCGAGAGGCGCTTGCGAGCTTGCTCCAGGCTTGTAGGCTCGCACATGGAATCTCTGGCACCGGCGATGCCGCTGATGGCCGCCTCTGTTGAGAAGGCCTCGTCGGCCTTGCGAGTCCTGGCTGTGCTTAAGCCATCGGACGAAGGCTGATCCACGCCCCGACTCTTCTGCTTGCGCCGCTTGCGCTTCTCTGCATAGAAGTCCTTGGGCCGGACCACGTCGATAGAGTTCATCCGGCTCAGGTCGATGACAATGTCGCCCTGAACGGACCAGCCGGCGGTAGCGTAGCCGCCCGACTTGATACTGGGCGATAGGGAGTGGGCATTGCAAAACTTGAGAATGGCCACGACGTCCTCTGTACACTGAGGCAGGGCCACCAGCTGAGCTGCGACTGGTGCGGCACTGTTGAAGATGCGGGTCGAGGACGCGAAGGTTTCGAGCCTTGATGCCATGGCGGCCATGCTGGAACCCGCTGCTGCGGCTGGAGGGGACGAAGGCGGCATGTCCTCTCTGTGTAGGACGTGGCCACGAATCTGCGATTGCAAGGCTGACCGGAGAGAACGATATCGACCGGCCTCCTTGACTCCGGCGGCGTTGACAGGCTGGGCAATGTCGTACTGCGAGTACAGCCGCTCCGGCGAGGACCCCGTTGAGCCATCTTGACCAGACGAAGGCGACATGCTTATAGGCAGGCCGGAGGGCATCGAGGCGGCCATGTTGGTGGTGGTTGATGACGAGGAAGAAGATGAGGGAGCGGCGGCGGCGGCGCTGTCCGTGACAGGCTCCGTCCTAGCGCTCGCGCCGCTGCGAGGCTGCGTGTCGGCTACCATCCAGGACCAATTGGACGCGGCCAAGGTGGAGGCCGGTACTGAGGTCGACTTGCGCGCAGGGAGCTCTTGGAGGACGGCGGGTTGGCCGACCTGCGAGGGTGGTGCGAGTGGGCCATTCACAACCGGTGGCCGTCCGCTCGTCCGTCAGTCCGTCCGGCCGGCGCTGCCTCCGGCACTGAGCAGCTCGAGCTGGGCTCGGGATCGACCAATACGCGTGCGCCCACCCGTCCAACTACGTTGCCGGACTCGGGGAGTGGATGCCGTACAGCAAGTCGGTGTCGATACGAGCCCCGCTGCCGCGCTGAAGAGGGAGGCAAGGCGCCGTCCACCGGATGTCGTCCTTGGGCGGGCTCAGCGTTGCGGTGTGAGCGTGTGGCCGCCTGTCAGACCCAGACTGAGTGCGACGCGCTTGGCGGTGGGTTGCGAGACTTGGGATACGAAGCTGAGGGGGAGGCAGGGCGATGGTCGTCGTCGTCGTCGGGGAGACTGCATCGAGCTGAGACCGGGGCCGGCTGGCGCTGATGAGGGTTCCATCTTTGGCGCGGCGGTGGTGGTGAGTGAACTAGTGAACCCTGGGGGCCCATCGCCCATCGCCTGGCCTGGCCTCAGGGCCGGCCTGGCTGCCTGCACGCTTACACCACCCTCCTTCTCACTGCTCCACTTCGCCTCAACTCGCGCTGCCGAGCATCCCGACATCTTCCTATGCTGACACTCGCCCTCGCCTCCCATTCATGTATTCATTATTCAACCACCTCATCCTCCCGCGCCCTCGCAGGACCCGCGCACCGGCCAGAGCACCAAAAGGCGCAGGGCTAAGCATCTATGAATGCAGGGTCTATGAATAGGACCGCGCCGCCGTAGTCCAAATCCGAGAGGTCCGTCGTCTCTTGGGCCTTGGGACCGCCCCATTGCTGAGGCGCTCAGCTCAGGCCTCACGCGGACCGATGCGCCTCCAGCAACTGGCAGACTTGCGCTCGGCCCCAGCTCACAGCGGCCAGGCCGCCATCGCCGCGCCCGGTAATCGTCGACGACATGTGCTCGACCGAGTGCACAAACGCGTACGCCCGTCGCAGCGAGACGTAGTGCAGGAAGGCTGCAAGCAGGATGAAGACGTGGAATCTGGCAAGCAAAGCACAGAGTGATCAGTATCTCAAGGTCAGATCTGGCGTCCAAAAGGGTGCCCAGGCTCACATTTGATGAGATGCTCCCTGTGGCGAAGGGCGAGAGTCAGTCAAGGTTGTCATCCTGGCGCACAGAGAAAACTCACAATCAGGTCGAATCGTCCAGGCGCAAAGCGCTCAGGTATCCGGGCCATGTACAGGCACGCGCCCACAATGTACATCGCCCCAGACGCGATCACAAAGGAGAGGCCCATGATCCGCGACACCGTCTCGTACTGTGAACAGAGGCACAAGCATCAGTAAAGCGCTCGAGGCCAACTCTGGCACACAGACTCACCCCATACATCACACAGACATGCACCACGGGGAACACGGCACTCAGCCCGAGTCCGATGAACAGCGACGTCCGCACGGGTCGATACTGCGGTGTGGCATATTGCGGGTCGATGACGGCGTACATTGCCACTGCGAAGAAAGCGACTCAACATGTCATTCACCTTCACAAACCGGTACAGCACGCTGAATGCACGACTCACGACCACCGAGGCCTACAATCATGGTCGCGTAGAGCATCTGGAGCTGTGGGTGGCAATAGAAGCCGTAGTGAAGCGCAGGCCTGCAAAGCAGACAGAGGTGAGCTGGATAGAGGGACTCCACTGAGACGGGCAGCACTCACAAGAAGCTGCCAACAATCATGACCACGATACCGATGCTGATGTGGGTAGCAAGAAGGGATGAGCATCTCTGTTGATGGCAAGGTATGACCAAGCAACACTCACTAGTCAAGCTATTGACCACGGTAGACAGTAATGGGTCAGCTTGAATACCATTACAAGCAGTGCTTCAGGGCCTCACCTTGTTGAAAGAAGCACTGATCTGTCGGAAGAGGAGCTCAGTCAGCGTGCAGTACGATTGGAAGCAACCTTGATGCTCACCCTCTGACTGTGGCAGCCGCAGCAATGAAATGTCGCACTGAAGGAGAAGCACAGCGTCGCGCCGAGGAAGAAGGCGGCAAAGCCTGCCACGTCGCGGACGTCTGGCGGGTGCGATGACTCGGTGGGGACATGCGACAGACTGAGCCAGCCAGTCGTAGAGCTGCTTGCCTTCTCGACGACGGCGCCGGTACCGAAGGAGAGCGAGCTCGGGTAGAAGATCTTGGCGTGAGCGATCCGCTGGAGCACCGTAGGTAGCGCTGGCGACCATG
Organism: Salmacisia buchloeana; assembly: GCA_029952725.1. Classification (NCBI taxonomy): domain Eukaryota; kingdom Fungi; phylum Basidiomycota; class Exobasidiomycetes; order Tilletiales; family Tilletiaceae; genus Salmacisia; species Salmacisia buchloeana. The sequence goes on from CP124190.1 coordinate 716,133, forward strand.
TTGGCAGCAGCAGATGCTGGACGTGCAGTACGAGGAGCACAAAGGCGAGGAGCGCGCCCCAGAAGTGCGTGTGGATGTTGACCGACTCGTTGTGCCAGTATGCCCACATGCTTGTCCAACACCGCCAGAACGTCGAGTGCTCGTAGGCGGTCATGTCCGGCACAGCATCGTCGTTGGCGACATCGGCGTGTCCGTTGGTGGCCTTGCTTAGGGCCCTGAGCTTCGCGCGCTGGTCTTCCGTCCAGCCGCCTGGTCGTCGATAGCCCGAGACGATGAAGTGGTTGTCCGTGGCTGAGGAGACGAGGGGGAGGACAAGGAGTCAGCGGCGGGCCCCCACGAGCGCGTCGTCGTTCAGAGCTCACCCCACCCTGGGAGGTCATCATGGTCGATGAGCCACGCGCCCGCGCTTGCGCCTGCGCCTGCGCTCCTTTGGCCGACCATCGCGTCTGCTGTGTTGGCCGTCGCGGGCGTCGAGATGATCGTCGTCCATGGCGAGGTCAACGTTCCCGCCCATCGGGCCCAACACTTGCCTGGGACGCGAAAGCGGGAGGGGCGTGCGCACGCTCGTTCGCACCACGGACGCGTTGCGCAACGTCAACGTTGAGCTCGGGCTCCCGGCGCCGACGCATGGCGCCGCCTCGGCGCCGCGCGCTCAGACTGGCGTCTGGGCGGGACCGCCGTGACAGCGAGGACAGTGGCTCCTCATCTTCCTCGACGTCCACCTCGCAAGGGCCGCCGCGGGCCCCGTCATCACCAGCGCAGTCCCAAGGTGAGTAGCTGCGATGGCCAGGATGGCAGCTGGAAGGGTGCTCATGGTCTGTACTTGACTCCCAGTGGACCCCTCTCCATTCCTGCCTGCTCAAGGGGAGCCGCGACAGCCAAGAGGCGCGTGCGTCGGGGGTCTCCAACTCCATCTCACAGAGCAACCTCGCGGTGCGCGGGCTCGACTTCAGCATCGAGGACGGCCAAGATGGCGGGTGAGGATGGGTCGCGGCCTCGTCCGCTCAGCCTCGAGCTGCCTGGGTCGAGTCTCGACGTGGGCTTCGACCTCGCCCAAGCTCAGGACGGGAGTGCGGGGCCCAGCCAGGAGCCCAGGGGTGCTCGTCAACGGATGCCAACATCGGCGTCGTCGTCCAACTACCTGCTGCCGCCCCTGCCAGGACCTGCGCCGCCGGTAGCACAGGCCGCAGCGTCTCAGGATCAAGCTACCTTGCGCGGTTCCCGCTCGAGTAGCTTCGACGCGACGCGACGGCATGGGGGCCCCTCGACAACATCTACGAGTACGACCACCACCTTGACAAGTCCATCCCCAGAGCCTGCGTCGTCAAAGCCCGTACCTCCACGAATATCCACGACGCTCCCACGTCCTACGGTCATAGCGTCAACCTCATCAGCGGGCTCTGATGGCCGGGGTCCGCGTCAAGGAGCGTCCTCCCAACTCTTGCCGCCATCTGCGGGCACCATACACCCATCAGGGGTTGGGGCCAGTCTACTCCGGCGACAAGACCCAGAAAACTCGTCGTCAACCAGGCGCTCCACGCCCTCGACTTCGCCACAAATGCCCTTGCTGATGGTCTCAGATGCCTTGAATGCGGTTAGCACTTCGAGTACAGTCGCGCTGGCGCCGCGTGAACAGCAAGGCCACTCGCCAACAGACTTGCTCCTTCACGGCCAAGGTTCCAGACCGCTCACAGCGCCAGCTTCGACATATGCAGGGCGTCAGAGTCAGCTTCCTGCGGACCTGCCCTTCAACATCATCAAACCGCACGTTCATCTCCAAGTTCTGCCACTCGCCGATACCATCACCATGTTCGGCAGCACACAGACCACGAGCAACTACTCCGTCAGCGGCAAATGCGTGCTCAGTATCGCACCCCCTTCGGTCGTGCTCGGCGGACCATCTTGGTCATCGTCAGCAGGAGACGTTGTGACTTCGCCGGTACCAATGAGCGCTACTTCGACATCGCCGCGCAGCCTGTCAATTGCTCATCTTCACGGTGCACAGCAAAAGTCGCGTACACGCTCGCCTTCTCCCCTGGTCATAACTTCTCTTGCGACCGACGCCGAACAAGGTTCGAGCCACGAGGAAGCACCGGCGGCTCGCACACTAGCGGGCGGAGTCGACCATGAACCATCTGCCGCCACCGACGTTGGCACCACACTCGGCGAAAGTCACTCGAACAGCGCCGGAATCACGCTTCGCGTTGTGTCATTGAAGGCCTCATTTCGCGGCTACGCGCTGTACATGGACCACACCGCCCGCTTCTCCGCGTTGCGCCTGGCCGATGTTGAGCAAGAATGTCTTCCCAACGGTGCCAATTTGCCGATCCCTATCCACCAAGACGGAGCCGCGGCGACGGCTCAAGGCTCGGCGCACAAGTACGAGATCGACTTTGATCTCGCCGTGCCAGGGTGGCTCCCTGCCAGCTTGCGCAGCCGATTTGGCGGCAACTTCTACTGCGTCGCTGCTGAGGCTATCTTGGAGGACGGCCGGGTCATCAAGAGTCAGCATGGACTGAATGGAGAGGCGGCTCTGGCGGCGGCCATTTCTCAAGGAGCGAGCGGATCCAGCGCGGTGGAGAGGAGCGGCTTACAACTGACGGCAAACCCTCCAAGACCAAGTGCTGATGGTACTGCCCCTGGTCGGTCCAGCGCGGTTGAGGGGCTGCCGCGGGATAGGTCACCAGCCTATGCTGAAGCGGCAGCTGAGCTGGCTAGCAAATATCGATCGAGTGGCTCGGCGCCCGGGTCGCCACTTCAAGGCAGTAGCTCACATCGCGGTCGGCTTGCGTCAGGTCTGCCACCTTTGCCACCAGCAACTTTTGACACAGCGCAAATCTCGCCGCGAGACATGGAAGTGCTCGCGCCGCCTTCGTCGGACTCGACCCATGTCGTGTCAGATCGCCGGGCTTCGTATGCGCCGGGCTCGCGGCCCATGATGGATTTCGATCGTGCATTCCCGGCCGCTCGAGACGATGCTCTGGCGGGTGCCGCACGGCGAGCGATGCCCATATCTGCGTCGATGGGGATCCTCGATACGAACTCCTCGCGGACTTCGTCTGCGACGCTGAGCCCAAATGCGCAGCGCAGCGACTCATTACCGCCGACAATCACGCCAACAGCGACTGGCAGCTCTGCCTCGTCATCGGCCCTGTCAAGATTCAGAAACTTCCGAGCTGGCCGGCAATCGACGAGCCACACCCCTCCTCTACCAGCCAGTCCTCTTCTGCCGCCCAAAGATGGACTTCCAGCTCGGAGCGGGTCTCGTCGTGAGGCCCCCAGATCATTGCCACAAGACCGAAGCGGGACGGGGATCCCGGATCACGGCCAGACCGCCGTCAACGACGCGTCCGTGACGCAGGAAGATGGTCTCGGATCATCATTGTTGACGGTGGAGAACAAGAAGAAGGGTACAAAAGCACGGACGAGCTGGCTTAGCAAACGGGCCAAGCAGCTTAGCATTCAGTCGTCGTCGACGAGCTCCTCTTCCAAGCACGGTCACGGCGCGTCACAAGAGTTAGAGTCTCCGATTCCAGCCTCAGCCTCAAGCTCTGGCATGGTCTCGTCTTCTTCATCGCGTGGCTTCAATCATCGCAACGCCAACACTCTCGAGGCCAACGCTGGCACTGTCGGACTCCCGCGCCTGAGTCGCGACGATGGAATGGGCAGAATACGCTCTTCAGAACACGTGGACAGAACGTCAGTCTCGGAGCTTGCGCCACCACGAAGCAGCGGCGCCCTCGGACTCGGCCTCGATGCCAGACACGACGCCAATGCGTCGACATCTTCTCGCCCTGCGCTGTCGGTGCAGACCGGCAGTGGCGCTACGTCTGGTGACATGGCCAGATCAACGCCATTCGTAACAGAGCGTGACGATGGCTCGCTTTGTGTCAAGTCGGAACCCAAGGTGATCGTCATCAGGCGCTGCCGGGACGTCGTGCCGGTACCCGTTGCCAGAGTTGCGCAGCCAGGAGTTGATGGACTCAACGTGCCCGCGGCGGACGTGGAGCGGGCTCGACAAGCGGCGGCCGCGGCCTCGGCAGCTGGCGCGAACGGTAACACACCTGCTGCGTCGGCGCAAGAGCGTCAAGTTCCCGCACGTCTGGTGTCCAACGAAGTCATCTCCAACGTTTCAGCCGACGGCCAAACTCGAGCGGCGATCATTGACGAATCCGAAGGAGCCAGCCACGGGCTCGCTGATGCGATACATGACGCCGAGGCCGATCTGCACCCGCTCGAGCGGCGCGAGCGCGAGCGGGCCGACGCACTCGAAGACGATGGCCTGCACGATGGCGAGGAGGGTGGCGAGCTCTCCGGCTTGTTGGCTCCTGCTTCCACCGCCACCGCCACGCCGGGGCACAACCCCGATGCTCCGGAGCGACAAAGCAGTATGAACTCCAACTTGCCCGCGATGCTACCTCCGGCACCAAGCGCGCTCAATGCCCCTACCGATCCGCACAAGTTGGCCGCCATGGCCACAGCGGCGCGGAACGCGGCCAGCACTGGCTCGCGGTCGGGCGGACGACGCGGCGCATCTTCGACTGGCGGTGGGCCTGGTGGTGGCGGACGTGTCGGTGGTGCCAATGGCCCGACCACCTCGAGCTCAAACGTGAATGGCGCGCCAATGCGGCACTTCCTCCACCGACCCGTTTTACACGCGCCGGCAGAGAGCAACATCGAAGGTGACGGATTGCCCTTCGCCCTCACGCTGAGTCTGCCCAGCCACGTGCACGTCGAGGGCGCCAATAGCGATATGCTCACCTTTGGGCTTCAAATCGAGGTCGGCCGCTCGGCGGGGTGGAGCCGCGTGCGTGAGCTAGGCGGTCTTCGGCTCAGGGATATGGAGCTCGTCTGCTTGCAGACGGAGCGGCACAGGTGAGCTCTTGTCGTATACCTTTATATCTAACCGTGACTGAGATGAGCCTGGCTTTCGCAGCTCGGCAGCCTCTCGCACGTTCTGCAGTGCTTTTGCGCTGCCTCCTGATCCTCAGCTCGCCCCTGAGGACATTCCGATTCTGCCAGACCCCTCCGTATCAGCACGCAAGGCTTATCCACCACCTGAGCATCGTCTCCGCCAAGGCTATGACCGCGACTTACTGGTCAACCACATTCGTATGGTGCAGACGGGCAACGTCCCCAGTCAACGGGAGAACAATGTGGAGCGATCAAGAACGACGATTGTCGGGCCGCCACCGTTGCCTACCAAGCCGAATGCAACGGGCACCGGCGACGGTGAGGGCAAAGACCGCAAGGGCAAGAAGGTCAATCGGGGAGAAGGACACTCGAGGTCCAAGAAGGAGCCGCGCAAGAGCGTCATGCTTCCGAACCTCCCTGACCCCCTCGAGCTGGCCAATGGCGGACGCAGTCACGCCGAAGGAGGCCCGTCCTCGGGTGCGACTGCTGCTGGAGGCGGCAGCGCGCGTGGCGATGGCTTGAATGCACCGGCCTCGGCCTCTAGCAGCAAGCCACTATCTCGTAGCCGCCGCGCATACGCGACCGCCATGAACCGCCTGTCAAACTTTGCCAGCGCCATGCTTGATGCCGGCAACGACAGCGATCACGGTGGCAACTCGGATGCCGGTCCTGCAAGCCGTAGCGGCACTGGCGGTCCCAGTGATGGCCCGTCGGGTGAGCGATCTGCCAGTGGTGGCACTGGCCACCGTCGTGACAAGGACGGCTCCAACTCCGACCAACCCAGGGCCACATACAGCTTCAATGGCGAGGACGGCAACGGCGTAGACCTTACCAAGGGCCGGGTACGGATGACGATCAACCTTCCACTGGTACCGTCGAATGCCGAGAAGGCGCGGGAAATGGGTGCCGTCCAACTCATTCCAGACTATGAGAGCCCCTACGTTCGCATTCGGCACAAGCTCAAGGTCAAGCTTGGCTTTGGGTTCGGCGGATCGCCGCTTGGTGGGGAGGGCTGGTGGGGTCAAGCTCTGGTGATGTGTGTACCGGTGAGTACTGCTTGTTTAGGCTTGAGACCGTCGTAGACGCTGATCAGACTATTTCCAACAGGTCCGCTTCACTGACTCGCCTCCGGCAGAGGCTCGTCCAGACGCGGCAGTCAATACGACGCAGCCGTCCGCTGCCGTGGGCGAAGCCGCGACGAGTCCGTCCGCACCGATCGACCCCATCATCGAGACGATCGCGTCAAGCGTGCCTATACTTCCGGCGTACACTCAGCTCTTCCGCGAGGACGGTTCACGTCTCGGTGATGAGGGCGAAGATTTGCCTCAGTACCCCGGCCGGCCTGAAGGCTTCGGCAAGTCTGACGCGACCGAGAACGAGTCGGTCCATGCCCTGCCGCGTCGACCTTCCCTGCTACGCCACCATCGTGGCTCGATCACCGGCCCACAGCCCAACACGTCGACAGAGGACCCTCACTCGAACCGAATCGTGCCAAGTCGCGTCGTCGACGAGGCCGCGCCCAACAACGGCACTGATGCTCAAGCTCAGGCAGCTGCAGCGCGTGAGCTTGCCGAGATGAGCGATGTTGGTGAAGCGGGGGACGATGACGATGAGGAGGCGCATGATGTCGGGTCGGAGAGCGAGACAGACCGGCATGATACGGAGAACGATGGGGATGAAGATGGACGGACCTCACGGGCTGGTGCGAGTAGTGCTGCCGAGCATCAAGCGGCGGCGTTGGTTCTGAACCCACCGACGCCAGCATCGCATGCGACATCATCGCCCCAGTCGGGCAACGTCACCGCCGAGGCCGTCTTTCACGGTAGCCAAGCGCATGAAGCGGCGGAAGACACGGCCAGTCAAGCGTCCCATCCGCATCACAAGAGGTCCGCACCCGGCTCGGTGGACGGCGCTTCACTGTTCGCTGATGCTCTGTCCAACATCAGCCACAGCCATCCCAACAGTCTCAAGGGGAAGAGCGTCGATGGCGCGGGCGGGGCTGGTATGGTCGAGGGCGAAGGCGAGGGCGAGGGCGACGCCACGGTGGAGGGAAGGCACGGCGAAGTCAAGGTCGGACACGAGGCGCCAGGCAGTGTGGGGCCCGCTACGCCGGGACAGTTCCATGGCAAGGAGGGTCTGTGGGCGCTGGCGGGTCAGGAGGACGAGGTTCGCACGCCGGGCCGGGGCACCGATGCGAGCAAGGACTAAGGACTCGGCGGGCGTTTGAGAGGGCGTTTGAGAGGAGGCGATGGGCTAGGCAAGGCGGGGTGGGCGAGGCAAGGCTAGGCACTCGGCGTTGGGTCGTGCCCGTGCCAGTTAGGAGGAGGGCAGGGCCAAGGTTCTTACTTGTACATCCCACCATATCAAGATACAAGTTCATGGCTGTTCCCTGCCAAGTCGCTCATCAGGTAGCCTGTCCGCTCACCCGTCCCAACCACATCTACTTGCATACCATGATACCGCCCCTCGCTCCCTCACTGTCTCTCTCGCTCTAGGCTCTTCCCACTCGGAGTCTTGCACGCCGACACGGAGAGGAGAATGGTACAAAGGGCGGGCTGCGTGACATTGCTGTATACGTTTCTTCTTTCTGGAACGGTCGTCAGGCCGGTCTGGTTCTCGTTCTCGTTCTCGCGCGAGAGGCGAGGGAGGTGCTTTTGGCGGCGTCGAGGCGGATGCGGACGCGGTACGCGGACGAGGACGAGGACGAGGACGCAGACCTCGTTGCGGCGCTCGCGCCCGGAGTCTCTTGGAGCTTGAAGGTCCAAGCCGTGCGCGCGGAGGTGGATCGGATGAGTGGTACAGAGGGGGTGCAGTTGTGCGCGAGGAGGGAGATTGCGAATCACCGAGTGGGACACGATCGCCGGTCACAGTCTTGCTTCTTGCTTCTTCTTGCTTCGGGATGAATGATTGGATCGCGCGTCGGCAAGTCTGGGACCCCTTGTCTCTTGATGAGCAGGGCACGGAGCTGGTTGGTCATGGCGAGCATCGCATGTAGGACGACGGCGTCGTCGTCGTTAGTCTTGGTGTTCTCTTCTGGGTACGTGGAGCCGTCGAGCAATGGGCGAGGTTGGCAGGTAGCCGGGCAGCCAGGTCTTGACGAGATTCAAGTCGTACCCCTCATAGGCGACCGCGCCTGCTCAAAGCGGGCAACCTTGCGCGGTCCTCGCGCCGCATCAGCGTCATCTTCCTCTTGTAGTCCCTCCTCCTCCTCCTCCTCCTCCTCTTCGTCCTCTTCTTCTACTTCTTCGTCTTCTTCGTCACGCTCGCGCTGCGCCGTACCCGTCGAGGTCGTCTCCCGCTCCGAGGGAGGGTCGACGCTCGATGCGCGTGTCGAGCCCATCTTGGTGTCGCCGTCGTCTTCGCTTGCTGACGCGGCGCCCGCACCTGCTGGCGAAGCTGGCGGCGGCGATGTCGATTCCGTCGTAAGCCCTGCTCCCGCCACCGTCTTCGTCGTCGTCCGCGACTGTCGCTCCGCCTTGAGTATACGGGGAGAAGTCACCGCCTGGCTCGGCACCACGCCCGCACCCGCCTTGGCCGTCTTCAACGCTACCTCATCAGACCCACCGCGCTCGTCGTGCGACCGCTTGCGCTTCTGCCGTCGACAGATGCCGCAGTTGCACTCTCCGAGCGGGAGGCAGAAGCGTTTCCAGAGCTCCATGATGCGCGCGACGGTGCCGGCGCCGACGTCGGCTGGCGAGGCGGGCATGGCGGGCAGGTAGTGCTGTGCGCCGCGTGAGGCGAGGGTCGTCGCGTTGCTGCCTGTCCCGCTCGTGTTGGATCCTTGAGGGGCTGGTCTCGTCCAGACCTCGGGTGAACGCAGGGATGCGAAGAGCTTCGCAAAGTCCATCTGCATGGCCACTTCGAAGCCGTCTTCCCTGCCCCTGAGCATGTCAACCATGTTGGTGAGCGGTCTGCAAGGGGTGGCAAGAAGGTCTCAGCCTGCTTGTCAGCCCGAGCGAGCAGATCATTGATACTCACAGACGAAAGAAGTCTGGCAACGCCACCTCATCCCATACGCGACACGCTCGATGAAAGAGCGACGCCGGTGGCAAGGGCAGTGCATCGAACACGACGAGCCCCGACTCGTCCACCGCTTCGCCCGGCCAGCTGGGCCGCCCACTGAGAGCAAGCTGCGGTATCCCGTTGCGCGCCGGATACCGTCCCGCCAACTGGACGTCTTGCTGGTCAAAGGCCGACTTCCAGAGACCGATCTCGAGACGATTCCGACACCAGAGAAACCAAGCTTGATCGCGCGCCAGCCGGTCCTCCGCCCCGTCGAGCGGGACGTTGCCCTCCTCGTCTTCGTCCCGGAAGCGGACCTCGTCGACAGAGTGATCTTGCAGGCTTGTCAGACTATCGTCCGAATCGCTCGGGTAGTCACTGTCGGGCAGGATGCTTTTGAACAGGGCGCGTCTCCTGATCTGTTCTTGCCGCCTCGCTTCCAATCTCTTCACGCGATCGCGGCGCTTTTGATGTCGAGCCTGACGGACAATGTGGGCGTACTCCGTCGCCACTTCGAGCCACAGCTGCGAGCGCAAGTCGAGAGGGTCAGCACGGTCGCAAGCTTCAAACGTAGACCGTGGGATGCTCACCTGTTCAATCGCGCCCTTGGCCGCCTCAGATGCGCTCCCCTCGGCCGACCAGACGTAAGCAGAGTAGTTGAAGGTCCTCTGCAGCCGTGATCTGTACTGGTTGAAGTTGTGGTCCTCGCTGCAAAAGAGCGGCGCCAGGTCCACTATCAGCCACGGGCCTAGACTCGTCACCATTGTGGTCAGGCACTCACAAGTCGATCGCCTTGAAGAATGCATCGGCACGACATGTAGAGCACACATTCTCCGCGTGCGGGAAGCGCTCATCGTCCTCAATGTACGTGATGTCGACGTCTTGCCGAAGCACGTAGCGGTCGGGGCCGACTTGTGTCCTGTAGTCATAGTATCTCCGCTCGTCCAGAAAGCAATGCGAGCTGTGCGAGCAAAGAGTGTAGGTGAGCTTCGTCGTGACCATCTCATGATATGTGCGAAGAGCCCGCTCCCGTGTACTCACCACAATTGCTCGCTGTCGCTGGGGTTGGTCATAGCGGCCTCATGCACTTCGCAGAGCTGAGTGAGGATCCGGCAAGAGGGCCGAAGCACGTAGGTATCAGATCAACGCGTTCAAGCAGACCACCATCGTCCGTGTCTCGCAGACAAGCACACAGACACACTCACAGGCACAGTCAGACCCACACTCGCCGCAAAGTGCGTCGTCGTCTCCATCTTGCGGTCGTACGTCTCGCCATTGAGCGTGCACCCGAAGCAGAGCCTGTGCAGGTACTTGAGCGCGAGGGCAAAGGGCAGGGCACCTCGGAGGTCCAGACGCTCCCGACGCGCGTGTGCAATGCTGCAGATGTACTCGTACCATAGCCTGTTCCCTCGTACTGTACGTATGAAGCGGGGGCGGTGAGCGTCCGGTTCAAGATCAAATCAGACCGCGTAGCAGAATGGAAGGAGCACTCACCAGCCTTGTGAAAGTTGCTCGCCACCCTGCGCAGCTCGAACAGCCAGCTCATGCCCCACGAGTGGGTGAGCCAGACGACGGAGCGATTGCCCATGGGCACGTGGCCAATCTCCGTATGTACCGCCGAGGGAATGGCATGGTTGAGCGCGTCCAGACGGACGTAGGAGATGATCCGGTCGACGACCTCGACGGGCAGCTTTTGGAGGAGCGAGCTGGGCCCGGCGTCGTCGGGCATGGCACGGGACTTGCCGGACGAGGTCTCGGAGGTGTGCGTCGTGCCTTCGTCGCTGTTCGTCCCTGGCGTGGCTGCTGCGCTGTGAGTCTCTTCGGAGGTGTGCACCGAGGGCTGGCGTGGACGCGCCGAGGACCGTGGCACTTCCTCGGTCGAGGACGGAGCGGAGAGGGAGGAGGAGAGCTCGGTCAGAGTCGGCGACGAAGACGTCGGTGAGGCCGACTGAGCCATGCTTCTTGACGATGCTTGCTCCGTTCTTGTATCCGTCACCAACACAGCTTTGCCCTCCGACTCCTCCTTCTCATCGCCAGCTCTGCTATCAGCACTTGGGAGCGACTGCTGCGGACGAGGCGTCGTCCCCCCCGTCGAGTCCCGTCCCCCAAGCTCAGCCTCGCCTTGCGGTTCTCCTCCAGCCCCAGCATGAAGCCGCGACGACGGCGCACCAGGCGTCAAGCTGTCCTCTCTCCCCGTCTCAGCAGCGTTTCGACTCGGCGACGGCGGCTGCAGTTGACTCCTCGTCGACGCGGGCGGTGCCGAGTCGGTCGACATGGCGCTCGACCCGCCCCGTGAGATGGCGGCGGTCCCACCTGCTTCCTCGACCTTGGGCGACACGTCCATCATGGGCGCGCTGTCGACTGCTGTTGCTGCTTCTGTTGGTTCTGCTGCTCGTGTCGCGTCCTCGATGGGTGCGACTTGGGCGCCGGCTGATCCGCCTTGGGTGTCGGCTTGCAAGCCTGTCATGGGAGCGTCGTCATTCGCGGGCGCCCCGTCCGCTGCGCCATCATCGATGGTGCCTGTATCGCCTGCACCCTCTTGGGCAGCCAGTGCTGAGCGCGCACGAGCACTCGTGGCGAGAGCAACGGGCAGCGCCTCCTCAGGACGCGGGCAGATGACAGCCTCTATCGAAGGCGTCGCCGCCGACGCGTCGTCCGTCATGGCGGCAGCGAGCCCCCGTCGTGTCACGCGCCCGCCGCGCGCGCGCGCGTGGGCCCCTAGGTTCGGCTGCGCCTTGGATGAGGGCTGCGTTGGTAACAGCTGATGGCACCCTCTCTGCCTTGGCCGCTGTTGGAGTCGATGGGGTGGGAGCTTGCCGGTTGCGACGCGGGCGTCTTGGGAGCTCACTGCTCAGCCGGGCGCGGGCGCCTGCGTCGTGGATGGCAAGCACACTGGCCACTGCCGCTGCCGGTTGCGCTGCCGGCGTCGAGGTCGAGATGGAAGACTGGGCAGGCCCAAAGACTTGGAGGCCCCGTTGAGCGCAAAGGTGAGGGATGTGGTCGTCGATTCCAATCAACACCACCTCGACCTCGACTTCGGTCGGTCCGCCTGTCCACCAGCCTCGCCTCGACGTGAATCGGGCAGGGCAGCGCTTACCGGCCTCACCACTCACAACTCGCCTCGCCGCTCCCAGCACACAGCGCAGCGTCGATGGCAGCGCGCGACGGCGAGATGAGCTCCCAGCCTACGCGTACGAGTATGCGCCCGAGCCAGCCTGATCCGTCCCGCCTCAACAACCCTCCCCTGCTCCTCCCTTCGGGGGCGCGAGATGAGGCTGGCTGGGCTGTGCTCTCTCTCTCTCCATTCCGCGTCTTCCAGCGCGCACGGGGCGCGTCGCGTGGACGGAAGAGTCAAGAGAGACGCCGGCGGGTGCTCGGGCCCCAGGTACGAGTACTCGTACTCACACAAAGGAAGAGGGAGGAGGGTAGGAACGACGCGACGCGCCCCGACACGTACCAAGCCACTCGTACAGCCGCGTCGTGCCGTATCGCATCGTATCGTGTCGCACCGACTTGCAACGATGGCAACTTGTACAGGGTCCCAACACCAAAAGCATCACCGCGCCGCACCCGCACCGGCACCGGCACCGGCACCGGCACCGGCACCAGGATCAGCAGCCGCCTCGACAAACTGGCTCGCCTCCTCCTTCGTAATCGTCCGGATCGAGCTGATCTTCTGCGCACTGAACAGGACTGCGGAAAGGAGAGAGGGAAAGGGGGGTTCAGCAGGGGCCCAGAAGGAGGACCATGGGCTTGGAGCGTGGGCAGAGACTCACCTCCGTAGTGCTTCTCAGCCGTCGCCACCAGCTCGGGTCGCTGTCAGGGGCAAAGGTCAAAGACGCATGTCAGATCGTGGGTCATCGCATGGAGAGGATGGGGAAGGGTTCAACTCACGAACGTCGTCGTGACTGGAGAAGCACCAAGACGGGGGCAAATAGTCAGCCCAAGACTCTTGGCCATACGAGCCCACGCCACAACTCACTAAACTGCGCCGAGTCCGCAAGCTCCGCAATCATAGCCGCGACCGCAGTCCGGTACTGCCCATCCAGATTGGCATCAATCTCGTCGAACAGGTAGAACGGCGCCGGATCGCACTTCTGGATCGCGAACACGGTGGCGAGCGCCACCAGCGACTTTTGCCCGCCCGACAGCTGCTGGATCCGCAGGCCCTCGTCGCTCTTCGAGTTGAAGGACACCTTGATCGACACGCCCGTGTAGCTGTCAATCTTGCTCTTGCCGCCGCCGCCACGGTGTCCGTCGGCGTCATCGTCGTCGCTGCCGTCGCCGTCCTCGTCCTGGTCAAGCGTCAGCAAGGAACCGGTCAGCGTCCATCACGGGGAGCTCAAGAACGACGACGACGACGACTCACCTCATCAATCCGTCTCTGCATGATCAACCGCCCCCGACCAGCCGGCACGAGCCTCTCAAACACGCTCGCAAAGTGGCGCGACACGTCCTTGAACGTGCGCTCAATCGCCTCGTCCTTGCGCTGGTCCAGCACCTCGATCAAGTCCGTAATCGACTGCGCCGACGAGATCAGTCCGGCCCGCCGCTCTTCCAGGTCGTCCCGCTGGCGCGTAAAGCTGTTGTACTGCTCCGCCGCCTTCTTGTTCACGTGGGCGTACTTCTTGAGCGCGTCGTGCACCTTGTGCAGCATCTTGATCAGCTGTCGAAGGAGATGCCAATCCAGACCATCAAGTTCAGTGCTCCTGGGCTCATGGGACGAGGGCAGCAAAGGGACGACTCACCTTGTCCACATTCGTGCTCGTGTACTTCTCAAACGCCTCCTCAGGGAGCATGCCCAAATCGCGAATCTTGCGCTGGCACTCATCGCGCTGCTCGAACAGCGTCTGCCTCTTCTTGAGGTAGCGCTCCGCATGCTTTTGCTGCGCGGCCACGTCTCGCCCGGCCTCCGTCTGGGCGGAGCGGATCTCCTCGCGCTGCACTTGAGCGGTCCGGAGCTGGTCGATGAGCTCCCCGAGCTCCTTCTCAATCACTGCCAAAGAAATGCGTGAGCCCTCACACATCCAAGAAACGGAAGAACGCCCAAGCTCACCATTCGCCCGCTTCTCGCGCTCCGCAAGATGTCTCCTCGCCGACGCCAGCTCCGCCTTGCGCACGTCCAGGTTGCCCTCGGCGTTGGGACCAATCGTGCTCACGCCCGTCGTGCCGTCCTCAGCTGTGGACCCGCCGGCGAGCGTCTCGCCGAGCATCTCGATGCGCGCTGCAAGCTCGGCCCGGCGCCGCTTGAGGTCCTCGTTCAGGTCGATCTCCAGCATGTTCTTCTTGTTGGCCAGCTGAGGGTGTAAGGAGGTTGGAGGGTTTGAGGGACACAGGTCAGTTCAGAGTCCAACCTTGGAGCACGATAGAAGGGCAGAAAGACGCACCTCAATGACAGCAGCCTGCACCTCCTTCGACTGCGCCGCCAGCTCACCAAGCGACGCGCTCAACCGCTCCAACCGCGCCGTCTCCTCGTCCGACAAGCCCGAGCGCAGCTCGGTGCCCAGCTCAGCGCGCATCGCCTCGCACTTGGTCCGCGCCGCTTGGACTTCAATCTCATGCTCGGCCTGACTCCGCTCCAGACGGAGGAGACGCACGCGCTCCTCGGCCTCCTGCCGCCTCAGGGCCGTAAGCTCGTTCGAGAGCGGCTCGCGACTCGCAGCCGTCTGCGCCCGGCGCGTCTCGATCACCTGGAGCTGGCCGAGGAGCTGCGTGACCTGTTGCTCAATCGTGCTGAGCTGGTTCGTAATCTCGGCGAGGGCGACCGACTCCTTCTCGTACTCCGTCTTCCAGCGCGTCACCGCATTGACGAGGTCGAGACGCGAGCGGCGAGGGTCGTGGAAGCCACCGGTCAGCGTACCCTTGCGGCTGACCTGGTCGCCGTCCAGCGTGATGGCGCTGATGCCGTGACTCGAAACGTAGGCGCTCGCAATGTCGAGCGTCGGGCAGATGATCGTCCGTCCAAACACCTGCTCAAACGCGGGCGTGTACTTGGCGTCGAAGTGGAGCTTCTTGATCATCAGAATCGCATCGGACGCGTCGGGAAACGTCACCTTCTTGGGCTTGAGCCGATTCAAGGGCATAAAGGTGACGCGCCCGCTTCGCTCCTGATTCATGACCGTGAGCAACTTGGACGCCGTCTCGTCCGTGTCTACGACGACGTGGAACAGACTGGAAACATAAGGCACAAGGTAAGTCTTCGAGTTGACTTGACAAGCTCTCAAAAGAAGGGCCTCACCTGTTGTTGGCCGTGACCTCGACTGCCGTTTTGTACTTGTCGTCCACACGGAACAGCTGGTACAGCGGGCCGTACACGCTCTGGGTGAGGTTCAAGTCCCTCGCGAGACGCTCGACCGCCTGCAGACCCGACGCGGTAGCGCGGTCCATTGATCCGGCGAGGTGCCGCTGGGAATTGTTGAACATGTCCCGGGCATAGTTGACGTTGGCGCTGACTCGCGCTTCCTTGTGCCAGAGCTCCCTGAAGGACGAGGAACAAAGGACATAATGAACAACGAGCGTCATCGTCCAACACCTTAAACTCGCACTCACTTCTTCTGCTCCGTGAGCTGATCACGCTGCCGCTTGAGGTCCACCCACTGCTTGCCCATCTTCTCCAGCGCCTCTCGCCGCCCTTCGACCTTTTGAGCCGTCTGCTCCGCCACGAGCTGGAGCTGAGCAATCTGCGCCTCAGTCTCCGCGCGCGCCTGCACGATCTCCTTGAGCCGCTTGCTCTCTGCGTTGGCAAAGGCCTCGAGCTCTTTGATCTGGTTGTTCAGGTAGGTGTCTCGCTCGGCTTGGGACGAGAAGACGGCAGCGCGGCCTTGCTTGGCGCGGAGAATGTCCACGTTTGCCCGTGTATCCTCAAGTCTTTGTAGGAGGAGAAGCAAATCAGCTCCAGCAACGCGACGAGGTATCACTGTGGCCAAAGTCTCACCGTGCTCGGACCCGACCCAGCTCCGCCTTCTTGTCCTCCCACGCAGGCACGACGCTCATCAGCTCGCCCTCCTTCTCGCTGATCTGCTGCTCGACTTCCTCGAGCTGGCGCTCGAGCCGACCCTTGCCTTGCTCCGTCCGCTCGTCGGCCTCTTGAAGGTCCTTGATGAGCATCTCGAGCTGGGCGATGACCCGGCTGAGCTCCCGTCGTTCCTGGTCGAGCTGTACCTTTTCTAGATTTTGCTGGGTGATAGCCTGCTCCGTCTTGCTGATCTGATCTTCGATGCGCTGTGGAGGGGAAGGCGAGGGGCCACTTCAGACTGAGGCAGACGTTAGGAAGGCCGGAAAGACTCACTGCAAGCTTGCGCTCCTGCTCGTTGAGCTCGGTTCTCGTCGTGGTCGAGAGCTCGACCTCTCGACTTCGGCGCTCCTCGAGCTTTTCCAATGCCTCGCCGACCTCGGTGAGCTCGCGCTGGTAGATGGCATACTCGAGACAGCGACGCTCGCGGTCCTTGGCGTTGTACTCGTCGAGCTCGGCCTTGTCGGCATCGAGCTCGGAGATGCGCTCTTCGACGTCTTGTAGCGCCTCGTCAATCTTGGCTCGCCTGGCATTGGTGTCTTCGATGAGCTTGAGGGATTCGGCGCGTCGTTGCTCGTAGACGCGCGTGCCGGCGACCTCTTTGAGGAGGCCTAGCCGTTCGTGGTCCTTGGCATTGGTGAGATGTGTGATCTGTGGTTGCATGTCGGAGTCATGTCAGTCGTAGGGCAGACAAGAAGGTGGGAACACGGAGTGGTACACACGCGGCCCTGAGGGACAATGTAGTAGGGGTTGCTGCGTGAGAAGCCGGCAGCCTCGAGGAGGGCGTGAACATCGGCCTTGGTGGCGCTTCGCCTGTCGATGCTGTACTCGTCCTTCTTCAGGCCAATGGTGCGTCGTAAGATGACTTCGTCGCCGTTGGTGGGGAAGCGTCTGTCTGCGTTGTCGAAGACGATCTCGACAAAGGCGGAGAGGGTTGTTGAGGAGGAGTTGGACGAGTCGTGGAGGAGCGCCTGTCGCTCCTCGCGCGACATGGATGTGTACGCGTCGGAGAGGACGAATCTGGCAAGGTAGTGGTGTCAGGTCTAACTGCTGGGTCATGATTTCTAGCAAGCTGTAGGGTAGCTCACCTGATAGCTGTTTGAACATGTGCGCGAGAAGGGTCGCGTCAGCGTCAGTCTGTGATGAGTGCTACTCAAGAAGCAAGCTCACCAGCAAAGAAGTTGGACTTGCCGGCTCCATTGCGTCCGACGACGACATTGTGGCCGGGTCTGTTGTCCAGTGAAGGTTAGCCATGTCGTCTCTGGGGAGCTGATGAGAGGTGCGCGCACTCACGAGAAGGGCTCGATGGCGGTCTGGTCCTTGTAGGACTTGAATCCTTGGATGGTGAGAGTCTGAGGAGGGATGATCCAGGATGAGCTGCGATGGGAGCAACGAGGGGAGATGGAGAACCCACCTTGATGTGCATGGCGTGACCAGCTGTGCGCGAGGAGGGTGGCGATGCCTGAGTGGCCCAGTGTGCTCGTCGTTGACCTGGCTGTGGTTGGGGTCGAGGTCGGTGGTGGTGGTGAAGCCAGTGTTGAACTCGGTGAGCTCGACCTTACGCGTTGCTTCATGCTTGTTTTGGAAGGTACGCGTCTCCCGATTCTTCTTGGGGACGGGGGCGGGGAAGCGCGTCGTGACGCGGTCACGTGAATTGTACGTTGCGTTACGTTGATACGTGTTGGCGAATGTTTTGATGGTGGCGAGGGAGGATGGATTGATTATCAGATGGCTGGGCGCGCGAGTGGCAAGACGGCTCGGTTGGAGGAGATTCACCATCACCAGCATCGTCCGCATCAGCAGGATGACAGGCTGGGCATCAGCAGTGCCAGCTGCCCTTCGCCAGTGGCGACCCGTCGTGCTGGGCCTGGTGTTCGGATGACAGGCGGGACTCAGTGACTACGACGACTACGCTCATCCGTCTTCTGCCTCGTCCACAGCGACCACGACAGCGACGACGACGACGAGGAGCACACGGAGCAGCGTCAGAAGAGGGCACGGTGAGTACGAGCATGCAGTCGTCCCATCGATGCTTGGCAGCGGCGATCGTATGCCATGCCTGGCCATCTGATGGGGAAGCCATGCCTGGGTACTGACATCTTCTTCGCTGTCTTGTTGGTGACCAGCATCGTCTTGCCACAGTACACAGTCAAGGTGAGTGGGCAGCTGCATTGTATATATGTCAGGGCAGTATTGACGCGTACGAGTGTCTTCTCATATTCCCCCCCCCCCCCCCCCCCCCCCTCCTCCTCCTCATTCCGCCCCCTCTCCAGCCAAATACCCACCATGGCCTCCCTCCCAGCAAGCAACGAGCCCGTAAAAGACACATCCCAAGTGCCCACCCTCGGGCGGCAGCCATCCCATGCCTCCTCAAGGAGGACAGACGGCGGCATCAGTCGCAAGTCACAGGACACCGACTCCACCGCGTCCCAGCACAAGCAGCCAGGCGTCGCAGCCGCAGAGGCAGCATGGAACCTCGACCCCGCCATGCTCATCCTCGCCTGGATCGGGTGCGTCTCTTGTATCCTCCCTTGCATTGGCAAGAGGCTCGAACTGACCCTCGTTCTCCAATCACAGCATTGCCATGGTCGCATACGCCTACGGCCTCGAGAACAACATGACCTACGCAACCCTCGTCCAGGCCACCAGCATCTTTGGCCAGTACTCGTGGTACCCAACCCTCAACGTCATCCAGCAGGTCATCATCGCCGTCGGCAAGTTCCCCATGGCAAAGCTCGCAGACGTCTTTGGTCGCGCACAAGGATACGTCCTCTCCATCTTCTTCTACATCATCGGCTTCATCCTCCTCGCCGCCGCCAAGAATGTCAACACCACCGCAGCCGGCGTCGTCTTCTACGCCCTCGGAAACACGGGAACACAGATCATGCAGCAAATCGTCCTCGCAGACTGGACCCCCGCTCGCTGGCGCGGCGCCGCCATCGGCCTCGTCAGCATGCCCTACATCATCAACTTTGCCGTCGCACCCCGCATCACGGGCAAGCTCGTCAACTACGCAGACCCCACCGACAACTCGTGGCGATGGCTCGCAGGCATGTTTGCCATCATCTTCCCCATCGCCTCCTTCCCCATCATCTTCACCCTCGCCCTCAACCAGACCCGCGGCCGGCAGCGCGGCCTCGTGCCCCGCCACCCGTACTTCAACATGCGCCCGCTCCAAGCCATCTGGGCATTCGTCATCGACATTGACCTCATCGGCCTCGTCCTCCTCTGCGCCGGCCTCCTCCTCATCCTCATCCCGCTCAAGCTCCAGGCCAACAAGCCCGAAGGCTGGGCAGACGGCAGCATCATCGCCATGCTCACCCTCGGCGGCATCTTCTTCGTCGCCCTCGTCCCCTTCGAGTTCTTCCTCGCCCCCAAGCCCGTCATCAAGAAGCGCTTCATCCTCAACAAGGACGTCGTCTTCCCCGCCCTCATCGGCTTCTTCGACTTTGTCAGCTTCTACCTCAGCTGGACCTCGGCCTACACCTGGGTCTTCATCGTCCACGGCTGGTCCCTCACCGACGCCGGCTACTTTTCCAATACGCAGTCCCTCTGTCTCACCGTCTTTGGCATCGCCGCCGGCTTTGTCTCCGTCGCGACGCGGCGCTTCAAGTGGCAAATGGTCGTCGGCGCCTGCATTCGCACCCTCGGCCTCGGCCTCATGATCCACTTTCGGAGCCTGGACGCGACCAATGTCCAGCTCGTGTGGCCGCAGGTGCTCCAGGGCCTCGGCGGCGGCATCCTCGGCGTCATCTTGCAGGTATCTGCACAGGTGTCCGTGCCCCACCAGGACGTGGCAACCGTCACCGCCTTTGTCCTCCTCGCCGCCGAGGTCGGCGGCGCGGTGGGCAGCGCCATCGTGGGCGCGCTCCAAGTCGAGTACCTCCCCACCCGCTTCGACTTCTACCTCCCCGGCATCGACCCGAGCATCAAGGCCAACCTGCTCGCGAGCCCAACGGTGTACGCGCCCGCCTACCCGCTCGGCTCGCCCATCCGGACGGGCTTCAGCCTGGCCTACACCGACTTTGTGCACAGGCTCCTCATCGTCGCCATCGCGGTGAGCGCCGTGCCCATCGTCCTCTCGGCGCTCATCACCGATCGCAAGCTGTCCGACTCGCAGAACTGCGTCAATGGCGAGAAGGCCGTCGCGGTCGAGGCGGTTCAGCTCGCGCGCGAGCAGCGCCATGATAACAAGGTCGACCTCGAGCGGCCTTGAGATGGGATCCTTTGCTTCGACTCCGACTCTTGCTCACCCGAATTATGGTAACAAAAGGCCACGACGGTCTATCACAAAAGAGGGACACCAAACGACAAGCCCGGGACGTTCTCCCTACCTAATTGTCACCCTGTCACGCAACGCTACGCCAAGATCCTCAACCGCCTCTTCTACTTCTCTACCTGCCCCTCCTCCTCCTCCCTTCTTATAGAACGCTCTCCCTTCCTCCTTCCGGGCCTCGCACCTCGCAATGGGCAAACTGAACTCGTACATCTGGGCCTAGGGACGACGCCACCATCCACCGTGCATCGCGAGAGCGTGAGAACAAGGGGAGGCTGGGAGAAGGAGAGCGTGCGAAAGGATGGATGTGCACACTTGCAACGAACCCAATTATGCAGCCCGCGTAGCGCGCGAGATCAGGCCACGTACTCAAAGGCGGTGCCGTCGAGTGACCCTTCCCCCCGGAGAGGAGCGTCCTCGCCTTCGATCTTTGAGCCTTGTCCTCCGCGCGTGCCCTCGCGAGCGCGCGCGGGCCGAGGGACGGGCCCTTGCTTCGGTGGGGCAAGGAGTGGGCCGTCGCCTCGTAGCTCAGGGAATAGGAGTGGAGGGGGTGGGAGGGGGTGGCGATTATACCGATGGACCTGGTAGGGGTCGAGGGGGCAGATGGGGCGCAGAAGGGAGGAGGACCTGTGCGCGTCAGCCTTGAAAGTAAGAGCCTGGAGAAGGTCGTCAGCACGGTAGCCCAGACGCGTTGCGTAGCTCTCACCACCCGCTTCTCGCCTCAACGCCTTCGCTCCCTCCTCCACGGCCGGCCGCAGGGCGAGAGGGCAGATGTGAATACGGTTGCGTATGTACAGGTGCTTGAGGAGACTTGCGACGAGCGGGTTCGGAGTCTATGTCGTCCGCTCCGCCACTCATTCGGCAGTGCGATGCCGCTTGAGGGGTTTGTTGCGGATCTTCAGATCACTAAAGGGGGGGGGGGGGGGTATCGCAGAGAAGGTCAGTCCTCGCTCATCGCTCAAAAGGCGGTGTACTCACGCTTGGTGTTGGCCCTTGCGCTTGCGGCTGTCATGCTTGCGGGCGTTGACCTTGGACTTGCGCTGCGCCGCAGCCTCAGGGCGAGAGATGGTCTAGAGTAGACCCTTGGAGTCAGGCACGGTTCTGGGCCAACAAAGATTCATGTCCATGCTCACAGTCATAAGCTTGGCCGTCTTTCGTTCGCGGCGCTTGGTCAAGGCACGCTGTCGAATCTTGGAATAGGCCTGTGAGAAAGCATTCGCGCCGACCTTTTCTTGGATCAAGGTCTGAACCTCTGTGGCCAGACCCTTGAGCTCCTCTGCAAGAAGGCACCAAACGTCAGTGGCGCGCGTGGGACCCATCAACAGAATAGGTGTGGACACGTACCCATCTGTTCGTTGCGGACTGTAGAGTCGTCCGTAATGTAGAAGATGGGCGTGAGCATGTGAGGCAAGAAAGCCTTGGCAACGTTGGCGTCCAGATGCGTAGTCATTGCCGCGAACCATCTGAGGATGGCGGAAGGTTGAGCGTGCCAGTGAGCCTGCGTACAAAAGCCGCAGAGGTGAGCGAGCGAGCAAGAGGTCCAGGGACTAGACTTGGTACTCACATCGTCGTAGCGCTGCTCAGCAGAGAAGACAGCCTGGCGAGCCTGGAAGGACACCTTGGAGAAGAGCCATGCGAGCGGATTGGACAACGCATCTTCGTTCGTGGGCGCCTCGTTCCCGCCGTCTTCGTCATTGGTATCGTCCTCTGCCTCGTCGTTGGCTGTGGCGTCGCCGTCGTTGTCGCCATGCGTCAACAATCCCGCGGCCATCTGTCGTCCGACGAACAGGAGATTCTTGACGACTTGGAGACTGAGGTCTTCGGATAGAGGGTGAATGGCCAGCTGCTGAGCCAGCTGTCGGCCGACCTTGACGAGGTGCTCTCTGTGAAGCGGCCCAGACTCGTGCTTGAGCTTCTTGTTCTCAACGGCTTCGACGGCTGCGAACATCGCGCCCAGCAACCGTCCAGCCGCCAGGCGAACCGACTCTTGAGGGCAGGACAGCATCGTCTCTACTGGCGGCCAGTTGCAGTCGGACCGGGCCAAGTCCAACAGCGTTGCATCAGCCTTGAACAGCCGCGACACTGCCTGAAGGGCGGCCAAAGGCAGCTTGTAGTCCATCCCCACGGCCTGCAGAGCACCCGAGCTCTGAAGGGCAGCCATGTCGTCGGCACAGTCTTGAAGGATTGTCCGGGCAATCTCCATAGCCTTGCGAAGCCATTCTTGCTCGCCACCGACCTCGCTTTCCAGCAAGATGCTGTACAGCTGAAGAGCGACACAGCTCAATTGCGAGCTCTTCGTTTGCTGTGCCCAAGAGTGCACCATCGTAATCGTCTTTTGGCGTTCCGTGCTTGGTTGCTGGCGCACAATGGTGCGGAGGAGCTCGCCGGCTTGTGTGCGGCACGCCTCCGAGTCATCGTTGGCCATCATCATCACCAGCGCCACGAGGAAGAGCTCGTGGTATTGTTGAAGTGCCCTCTCGTCGAACTTTGAGAGCATCGCACGTAGTAGCTCGAGCACGGAGAGCCGGCCGCTCTCGTATGTGTACGAGAGGTTCTTGGCGAAGAAGGCCATTTGATGCTTGAGTCGACCCTTGCCTTGTGGGTATTCGAGGAGGAACTGCAGCATGATCGAGCGACAGTTCTCACGAGCCGCAGCGCTCTGGTTGGTGACCATCATCTCTGCAATCTTGGTCGTGACATCGTACACCTCGGCGACCACGAAGCGTCGCGCGATGATGGCGCGCAACAAGCCGAAAATGACCCACTGTACGCCCGGGTCTTCGAGCTCGGGTTCCATGAGGCGGAGCAGGTCGGCAAGTTGCTTCTCTTGGAACACGGCGTCCTTGCGTTCCCGAATGATCGTCGTGAGAGTTCGGAATGCGGTCTGAACAGTCTCAGACTGAGCGCTACCCGAAGCCTGAATGATGGCAAAGATCTGCTTGATGAACGCTGGTAGGCTCTCGGTCACCTTTTCAAGTGGCGTCTTGACCAGCTCGGCGGTGGCCTTGAGTGCGAGCTGAACGATGGAAGCATGTGCCGAGTACAAGGAGTTGCCGACCGCCTTGACCAGAGGAAGGAGCTGTTGCTGTTGTTCCGAGACTCCAGCGAAGGAGACTCGTCCACGCTTGAGAGCGGTCAGGAGAAGGTCGAGGCCGAACGCAATGAAGCGGTGTGCGTTGCGAGCGTAGTGATTGGCATCCGCTCGCTGCGCCTCCAGCGCCTTGCGCTGTTGCAACACGTCTGTGTTGTCGATGCCGGTCGCAGGCCCTTTGCCCGACGTCGCCTTGGCCTTGCTGCTCCCCTGAAGGAACCGGGAGTTGCCGCTGATCAGGCTGTGGCAGAGCACAAGGAAGTCCTGGGCACCGACGTGGGCATTGTTGATCAGGCCTGCGGCAACTCGACGAAGCGCATCGTCGACGGTGCGCAGAGGTCGTTGGGCCTCGGTGCGCTCCATGACCTCGCGGAGAGGACGGAGCACGTGGGTGATGTAGGCAGGCGCTGAAATCCTGGCCAGGCGCTCCATCGTGTCCAGACTCTTGCTCGACCGCACTTCACGGTGCTTTGACTTGTACTCCGGGTTGTCACGGTCCTCGCTGGAAAGGCCAAACAGATCCTCGCTGACCATGGCCATGATGCTAGGAATCTGAGTGTCGATCATCGTCACTGCTTGACCGTCAGCGCTGTCCATCATCTGGACAAGCACTGCATGACAGGTGTAGGCCGCCACCGCGATTTGAGGCCCGCGGGTGAGTCCCCTGCGTAGCTCGTCCATGATAGCGCTGAG
This sequence comes from Salmacisia buchloeana, assembly GCA_029952725.1. Taxonomy (NCBI): domain Eukaryota; kingdom Fungi; phylum Basidiomycota; class Exobasidiomycetes; order Tilletiales; family Tilletiaceae; genus Salmacisia; species Salmacisia buchloeana. Next base: position 740,121 of record CP124190.1, read on the forward strand.
CCAGCTAGGACCTAGAACTCGGGCCACCTTGAGAAAGACCTCCCTGGTCAGGTCGCGCGTCTCTTGTGCTTTACTTTTGAGAGCTCCGGTGAGCACGTTGAGGAGCTTGTAGATGCGAGGTTTGGCGTCGTGATCCGGCAGTCTGAGGGCCAGACGAGCTACGCCGACACCGACCGGCAGGCGGATCGCATCATCGACCTCGTCTCTTGACTCGAGGAAGCTCATCAACGCAGGCAGCAGGCGCGTTATGACAGCTTCGGAGATCTTGGCGGTCTGTGCGATTTGAGCGGCGACCGCGGCGGCGGCGTCCGGCTCGTCGCCGTCGTCTCCAGCATCGTCGGCCGCATCTGCTTGATTGGCATCCTTGTCCTCGCTCACTTGTGCCGACAGGTCAAAGTGGAAGTTGTCCAACACCGTCATGAGCGTCCGCACGATAACCTTCTCGTTCGGCGGATGCTCGCGGGCGCTCCTGATCAAGGTCCAAACAAGGTCTTGATAGCCGTACCAGGTGAGCCCTTTCGCAAGTCGGCCCGTGCAGGTGATCGCCTCGTTGATGAGCGTCTGGTCGCTGGTGTTGGCAGGGTCGAGGAACAGGCCGACCAGCGGGACGAACGTCTCCTTGACGATCTTGCCACTCATGACTCCCTTCTCGACCTCATCACCCAGCCTTCGCAGGGCTCGGACGCGGCGATGCACCTGGAGGTGGACGATGTTGTTGAAGAAGTTGACCTCCCCGTCGCCTTCTCCGAGTAGCCCACGCATCTGCGCAAGGACTGGGACGTTTGGAAGTGTCTCGATGGCCGATGCCAGCAAGCCGAGGGCCTCACGTCGGACGAGATCAGCCTTGGATCGCATCACTCGTCGAATGGCTGGCAGCGCGACGCGGAGTAAGAGCTTTTGCCACTCCTCATCGTCCATCTGGTTCGCCACGATGCCGAAGAATTGGCGCAACGCGGCCGCAGCGTTGGTTCGGAGTGCGAGCTCTTCAGCGTCTTGGACGAAGAAGATCATGTTGTAGAGTAAGGGCGTCCAGGTGGACGGTGTGGCTGCGGTCAACCCTGACTCGCTGATCTGGAAGAATGCATTGAGTCGTCGATCGAAGTCCGGCTCCTCGAGACGCTTGGCGCTGTACGAGTTGAGTTCCTCGGTCCAGGTTGTCACTTGGCGTAATTCAGGGTTGACAGTACCGAATTGCTTGAATGCGGCGACGAGGGCCAGCCGCGCAGGTCGAGATCGCAGCACGCCGACCATGCTGGCAAGGATCTCGTACAGTTCCTTGAAGAACGCAGACTCGACATCTTGGAAGGCTGGCGCTTTGAGACACAGGTTGGAGAAGATCAAGAGTAGATCCTTCTTGATCCGCTCATCCAACGCTCGGCCCTGTTGCAGCATGGGCATGAGGAGCTTGAGAAGCATCTCCGAGTCGCCAGGCCGGTCGACAAGCGGCGCAAGGGATGCAAGCATGGCCACAGTCCGCTTCAGGATGTCGTCACGACCCATCAGAGGTGCTGATGTCCCCTTGGCCTTCTGAAGACGAACGAGGAGTGCGCCAGCATTGGTGAGCACGTCCCCTAGGTATGGCAAGATGAGCGCCTCCTGCTTTGCTTGACAATCATCTTCCGGAACCTCTTCGTCCACCGTGACACTGATGATTCGCTCAAAGACCTCGAGCACCCTTGAGATCACAGCTCCGGACGCGTTCGCTGTCGAGAGACATGCCAAGAGGTGGCGAGGAATGTCCTCGTTGACGTTGCTGAAGAACATCATCGTGTCCGTACGACCGGACCAGGTGTGGAGCAGTTCTAGCAGGGCCGTTGGAGACTGCATCGCCTCTGTCCGTAGCAGCTGCGCCTGGGCATTGATGAGACTGTCGAACATCGGGATGAGGAATGGCGTCCAGTCGAAGTCGGAAGAGCGGCGCGAGAAGTCGGCCAGTCGTTGATACACCGCACGACGCACTGAGCGCCCGCCCTTTGGCAAGCCATCACCTGCGTCTACGTCTCCGTGTCGGACAGCGTGGTGCCCAAGATTGAGGGTGACCCCGAGCAGGTCAGGCCAACGGGGCAGAAGTAGCTGGCCCAGGTGCTTGAGGACGTCGGACAGCAAGGACAGGTAACCGATTTGCCGCTTGCGGGAAGCCGAACTGGGCTCCGAGGAGAATTGGAATCGACCGGACGCGGCATCAAATGATGGGAGTTGGTCCTGGAACGGTCGAACCATGAGCTGAACGAGGACCTCCAGATCCGCAGATTCGCACGAGGCGAGCGCGCTGAGAATGGCGTGCTTGCGAGAATGCTTGCTCGTTCCCGCCGTCGACTTGCCGCGCCTTGAAATGATCTGGCCGTAGAAGATCCTGACGAGCAGCGGCATCAAGCCGGCACGATGGTGCGCCTGAATGATGTTGCTGTCCGGCGCAAGGTTGAACTGCATCAGCTCGTCCCTGAACGCTGTCGGGTCAAGGAGCTTCTTGAGGTGATCCGCGTAAGATGTTTGGGAAGCATCTTTCCACGTCAAGACGCAGGCCAGAGCCAGCTGTTGAACCTGGAGGTCGCCGGACGCGCACAGGTCCAAGAAGTAGGCGTGAAGGTCATCCGATCGGAAGAGGGACTTGGCATTGTTGAACTTGCCGAACAGCTCGAGGTATGAGCACAGCTGCGCACGCCGCTCCAGAAAGCCGCGCTCGGGCACGTTGGATAGCTCGTTCTTGCGATCCGCTTCTGCATCTCGTTCTGCCTGCTCTTCATCAACGTCGAACCGCACGACTTCGAAGAAACGTCGAACAAGACCAGGATTGTGCCTTTCCGCCACTCGTGGAATCTCGGCGAAGAGCTTGAGGACTTGGTCGTGGTAGCTGACAGGAACCAGGCGGGACTTGGGCAGCTGTTGCCGCTTGGCGTCGACAGGGAACAGGTTCAGGGTGCCCTGCGCTGCCCGTGCGCAAGAGGCAAAGATGGTCTCAAGTGCCGTTTTGCGCCCGCGTAAGACCGGATCTTTGAAGGCACGCTCAAGGGTATCCTCCACCTCGTCTTGGTCATGCGCGGCCACTTGAGTCGATCCCGTCCAAGATGCGGATTTGAGCACCGCATGAATTGGATCTTGTACGACGTCGAGCTCATCGAACGATGTCTGCCAGACCTCATCGCTCCGGACAGCGGCCAAGTCGACGAGTGCCGCGATACTCTCCGACCAGATTGGTCGGAAGTTGAGCTTGAGCGACCCGACAATGTGGGCAATCGTCAAAGAGTGTGCCTGCTTGAGAGGTTCAGGGGCTGCTTTGCCTTTTGGAATGACCTTGAGTGCTTGTACCACGCCCCGGGCGGCCGCGCGAAGGCGCACGTTGCGCTCTCGCACCGTCGCGATCGTAAGAGGCGTGCGCTCGACCTCGAGTAGCCTTTCATAGAAGGCATGGAGATCATTGTCGTCGCCAACGGCCGACAAGCTTGCCAAGATTTCGCACGCCGCCAGACGAACATCGTCCTCCACAGACATGAGCAGGCGCTTGATCTCTGCGCTTCCAGCGAGCTTGCTGATCATGTCCGCAGAACCGTCCCGGCTCGGAGTTGTGGCGAACACGACCTTGCTCAGCGCCCGTATTGCTGGGATATTGAACGCGCACGTTTGGACGATGTCGATGAGGAGTGGAGAGGTCGGGTTGAACAGAGCGGAGACGATGTTGTTCGAGATCCGAACTCGCATTTGGCCATCCATCGAGCCGGAGCTTGAAGCATCGAGGAGCTCAGCGAGAGCATCAAGAGCTGCAGCGACTACCAGCGCCAGGTTGAGTGGATCTTGTTGGTACGAGCGCAAGATCACGTCTCCACCGCTCCTGATGACAGATTGCAGGAGGGAGCAGATGGCCCGAGAGGCTTGCTCGCCCTGATCCGCGGCAAAGATGGGCACGAGCGACAACTGCGCCAGAAGGTCGGCTCGGCTTGCTGTCGCCTCGGTCGAGTCCGACAATATCGCGGTGGTGCTGTTCGCCGTCCACTCTGAGATGAGAGTCTCGAATGTCGATCCGACTTGAAGGCGCCACTTTCCGATGACGGGTGTTGGGGTGGCTGTCGACACGACTGGTACGAGCTCGCCGAGCGCCTTGAGTCGAGCTAGGAGTGCCAAAGCCGACCGCAATGACGGCGTGATCATCGATGAGTGGTTGAATGCGACGGCGACCTCGGTGGTATACTTGAGCACAGCCGGCATCACGAACTGTCGCAAGCCCGACCAACCCAACGTAGGCTCGGCAAGCGCGAGCACAAGTGAGTTGAAGATGAAGCTTTGCCGGGCGTGTGCGTCCTGGTCGGTAAGCGCGGAGGGTGTGAGGGCGTCGATAATCTTGAGCCCAGGACCGATCAGATCTTGGATACGTCCGATGGGTAGACTGAACGCGATCAGACCGAGAATGGAGTGGCAGAGACGTCCGTCGTCGGACGTAGCGACCCCGGGCTCTTGCAGGCGCGCTGCGACTACAGCTAATCTGACTAGCAGATTGAACAGTCTCCCTTTCAGAGTGTCTGAAGAAAAAGCGGACCCAAGTCAGCATGAAAGGGTGTGACGAATGGATAAGAACCTTGGCACTCACCATGAACGCGAGTCCCCTTCCGCACCCCGACGATGGTGGCCAGCCACGACACTGATTCCCGTACATTCTGCTGCGCTGACGGGCTGGCTTGCTCTGCTGTTGAATCGAGACGCGTCGCGACCCAGTCTAGCTGATGCTCGAGCAGAGGTATAATCTGCTTTGCTGACGAGTGGTGCGTGAGTGCAGTGAGCAGCATGCCGCCTACTGAGCTCCGTGCCTCAAGGTATGCCCGCGCATATGAAGTATCGCTGGCTGCATCAGGAGCTGACGTGAGGAGTGCGTCCATGTAGACATTGACCGAGGAGTGTAGATGATCGTCGACAGACTGAGAATGTATTCACGGCTGTCAGTTTCTGATTCCTCGCGTTCACGGATGGCCAACTCACCTTTGTGACTTCCGCCCAGACCCCAGCTACGGCGCTCTCGAAGCCAGTGAGGTCCTCCTCGCTGAACCTGGCTCCATGCGCGGTAATGCGGCTCCTCATGGCCGCCGCGTCTGCCAACATGATCTGAGCCACATGTGCCAGTCGGCCCCCTTTCGCTTTGCGTACCAGATGCGCAAAGGCCTCGGACGCAAACCGACGGGTATGTGGCGGGACACGGCGGCGGCGGTACTGCTTTGCGTGACGAGGTGTTGGTTCCGCCACCGACCCGTCTACACTCCTGGCCTCTTCGTCTTCATCGTCGTCGTCGTCTTGCGCGTACGGAAGCTCGTTGTCGGCTTCAGCAGCGTCCTCATCGGCAGCCTCTTCATCTTCATCGATGCTCATGCCGTCCCAGTCTTCGAATGTTGGCTGTCCTTCGGCATGCTTTGCTTCGGCCCAGCCGAGATAGGGGCGCACAGTGTGCCAAGTCTCTTGTAAAGCGTCGGAGCGGGAGCTCTTGCCGTCACTGTTGGCCCCAGAATCGGAAAGGACGAACGGACCGACGATTCTCAACAGGCTGGCCGTGGCTTTGAAGGCAGCTTCGACGATTTCGGCGGCGTACAAGTCGATACCGTCCGTGTCGAGCTTGTTCACCTGCGTCGTCCGCAGCAAGGCCGCCAAAGCGCGCGGATAGAATGGCATGAACTCCGACTGGAGGTCATACGCGAGGCGCTGGATGAGATCGAGAGCCGGCGCATAAGCAAGATATGCTGCCGACCGTTCTGCTCTGGGTCGGGTGGGCTCTACGTCGGCTTGGAATGTGTCTTGCCCGGGCCGCGAGGACGGCGCACCAAGTAGCTCGCAGAGCGCATCGATGATCGTTTCAGCGTGATGGAGCAGCTGCGGCAGCGAATTGCTGAGAGGCAGAACGCGCCGGACGAAGGCGTAGAACTGCCATGACTGGTTGAGCTCGCGCCATGTCACGAGCGCCGTACCAAATGCTGTTGAGGAGAGCTCGCTGAGGTCGATGTTGGCCAGTGCCGCGTCCTCGCTGGCGAAGAGGCTGAGTGAAGAGCTGGACGCTACAGGGTCGCTATCGAGTGTACTGGAGCCTGCGATGTGGCCGGTGCCCGTGGGTCCTCCTACGCTAGGTAGCGGGTCAAGGCCAGCTATAGCGTTGGAGCGTTGACTTCTTGCGACATCGATGTGAACCGCCGCGAGCCGGTCGTTGAAGGACACGTAGTGGAACGACGGTACCTCTCTGGCATCGGCGGCCTTGGCCTTTCCTTTCCCCTTGCCCTTTGGGCCGGCACCCTTTGGCGTACTCGATGAGCTGCCGTTCGAGGACCTTGAGGCGACGGCGGCGGCTACCGATGCAGCACGCTGAGCCGCCTCCTTGCTCTTCTTCTTGAGGTATAGCTGCTCGCGGGTCCGAGCCTTGCGAGGCTTCGTCTCGCCATTATGCCTCGCCATCGTCGCCGCGTAAGATGATGGACAGCGTGTGAGAGGACATGGACGTTGAGGACCTGTGCACCTCGAGAACGTCGCCGCCCTGGACGCGCCCACACCGCTCCAACTTTTTCTGGGCTCGGCCGATGAGCATGGACCCTCGACACCATGTCGCGGATATCCCCACCCCTCGCTCGAGCCGACGGCGGCCATGGACCTCGCCTGGTTCACCTGTCGTTCGACCTTGGGGATGGTTCCTTGTCAGTCAAGTCAAGCGAGCACGCCTCTGGTACGGCGCGAACCATGGTGCGACGCACGGAGAACCCTGAGGCCTGCCGCGATGGCTTCCATGAGCTGCGAGATCGTGTTGTTTGTACGACGACGGAGCAGCGGGGACGCTAAGCGGGAAGAGCGAGGCCGACTTTGAACCGCGGCAATGGCCTCGTTGCCGGAGCAGACGAAGCGACCAGCGTGGTCGGCTCGAGCCCTGGCCAACAGCGCCTGCTGCTGTCGAGGCCGTCCTTGCGAACGAGGGGAGGTGTGGGATGGCCACGGCGGTAGCGAAGGGGGGTGCTGGCGGGCCTAAGCTGGTCCGCGCTCGCCGCGCCTTGGCTGGGCACCAGCACACGAACCGGCTTTCCCTTGCTGTCCTCGAGACGCGGCGCGAGACGCACAGCTGATCACATAGCACAGCTCCACGGACGTAGAGTGTGGCTGCCGACAACAGCGGCGGGAGCGGAGTGCCAGTACGAAGTGTTGCTTCTGCTTGTTGGCCTGCTGGTCGAACGGCCGACGTTGAGGCAGCAGAAGCGGCCGCTTTGAGCAGTCGATATTGTGGGCCCTGGGAGCGTGCGTGCGCACGCACAGAGCTCGGGGCTTGCCTTGCTGGACCAAAACACGGCGGTGGACAATCGAGTCCGTTCTGATGGACGACAACCACCACCTCCAACTCGTCAAGCGCCTGCAACACTCGACGGCCCCGTACACGTCCGTGTCAACTCGCGCGCCTGTGTTCTGGGACTGCGCTCGCGCACGCCGGTCTACCACCTCTTCAAGCTCACGCGGCGGACCACGACCACCAAGCAGCACACCCTCTCAAGGCACTGGAGCAACAGCACGAGCCAGCGCGCTGATCAGTCCAAGAGCCTGGCCAAGCAACTCCCTCTGGCTGCCTCGCGGGAGGAAAGTGGGCCCGCAACCATGGGCAACTGTCTCTCCTCCAAGGAGGAGAAGGAGGCCAGGGAGCGAAGCGTGGCCATTGACAAGCAGCTCGAAGATGACAGGAGTCGTTTCAAGAAGGAATGCAAGATCTTGCTCCTCGGTATGTGATCCTGCTGTGTGCCCTAGTCGATGGCGGCTCAAGGGTGCTTCGAGCTGATCTCCTTGATCTCCATGCCTTGACCAGGCTCGGGCGAGTCGGGCAAGTCGACCATTGTTAAGCAGATGAAGATCATTCATCAAAACGGATACACGCCTCAGGAGCTGATGCAGTACCGGCTGACCGTCATCAAGAACACTGTTGACTCGGCACAGGCCCTGGTGCTTGCGCTGAGGAAGTTCAAGCTCGAGCCAGAAAACGCGGCGAACCGGGTGAGTAGGCTCCCGACGCGCACCAATCAACAGCTTATGCTAACCTGGATTGCACGGCGCGCTGGCTCATCTGCAGGAGAATGCGGACATCCTACTACAGTATCGCGTCGATGCCGACCCAGGCGCATCACTCGACCCGGCAATAGGCACGGCGATCGAGGCCCTTTGGAGAGATCCAATCATACCAGTCGTACTGGAGAGGCAAAGCGAGTTCTACCTTATGGACAGTGCCGCGTAGTGAGTGGAGAAGCGCGGCGGTTACTACCGTCGAGCGGGCGCGCTCGAGCTGAGGTCTTACCTTCTTGTGTCTTCCAGCTTCTTTGAAAACGTCGGGCGGATATCACAACCAGACTATGTGCCCTCCGAGCACGATGTGCTGAGGGCACGATCAAAGACGACGGGCATCGCCGAGACGCGCTTTACCATGGGCCAATTGTCCATTCACCTTTTCGATGTGGGCGGACAACGGTCAGAACGAAAGAAGTGGATCCACTGCTTCGAGGCCGTCACAAGCATCATCTTCTGCGTCGCGCTCAGCGAATACGATCAAGTCTTGTTGGAAGAAAGCGGCCAAAATCGGATGGCGGAAAGCTTGGTTCTGTTCGAGAGCGTAGTCAACTCAAGTGAGTGATGTTGCAACGCTATTCACCCGCGGCCGTAGACACTGACGCCTTCCCAATCTATCCAGGATGGTTCCTAAGAACATCGATCATTCTCTTCCTCAATAAGATTGACATCTTCAAGGTCAAGATCCCCAAGCAGCCGCTGCAAAAGTTCTTCCCCGAGTACAGCGGCGGTGCAGATACGGGCAAGGCGGCCAAGTTCCTTCTCTGGCGCTTCACTCAGCTCAACCGGGCCAAGTTGAGCATCTATCCTCACTTGACGCAAGCTACGGACACGCAAAACATTAGGCTCGTCTTTGCCGCCGTCAAGGAGTGAGTATCTTCTTCGTGAGCGCGTCGCGAGGCACGCCGTGCTGACGGATAGCCCACGTCTCTGCAGAACTATACTTCAGAACGCGCTCAGGGATTCCGGTATCCTGTAGGCGCCTTCCATTCCGCCGCCGCTCTTGCAATCACTCCCTCTCCAGCTCCAACCTTGCATACGCTGTTTCCGCAACATCAACGTCACGACCCCCTCACGCCCGGCCGCAAGTCACGCGACATACGAACGATATCTCTCCTTTGCGACCCGGACACGACAACCTTCGTCGCTCTCAAGCTCTTGCCTGCACTCCCAAGCTTTGTGCTAGCTCCGTGTTGGCCACCTCTTCATATGGGCACCCAGGGGGCGAATCAGCTCGCTTTCATCGGCCCGTCCGACACATCTTCTACTACTCTGCGGTACTTCGCTCGTTGTTGTATGGTCTTATTGATGCCCCTTTCCACCTACACTTCTCACCTGAATCGAAGGCGTTCTTGGCCACGCTCAGGGTGGTGTCGCGTGTGTGGGATGTGCCCCAAGCGTCGCGTAATGAAGTCGGCCCGATGAACGACGACGTTGCAAGGCCAAACCACGTCTGGTCAGCGATCGACGAACTCTACCACGTCCTCCTACATCCTCTCCCTTCCTTCACAATGTCAACCATCAAGCTGGACAGCATCGCCACCTCGGAGCCCAACCCCTGGCCTCCTTCGCAGCAGTCACAATTCTGCTCCACGCCGTTCACGCGGGACACGCGCTCGCGCTGATCGCGCGCCGCGCCACTCCTGTCGCATTCCTAGCTCCTGCTCCTTCCACTCGCACCTTCGCGTTTGGCAGTGTGCTGAGTAGCATGGCGCGCGCGCCGCGCAAGGCCTCAGCGGCTGCCTATACCGCCATTGCTCGCCAGGTCGAACAAAGTGATTCGGACGACGACGCCTTGGCCGGCTCGGCGTCGCTGCTTGGTCGAAGTCGTCGCGACGGAGCGGTGACGAGACGGACGAATGGACGGGTTACGAATGAGCTCGCGACGGCAAAGGCGACCGCTGAGCTGGATCGAGACCGCGGCACCATACGCGCACTACTTGGACCGGTCGAAGAAGAGCTGTATGTCCAGCCAGCCATCAAGGCAGGGACGGCCTCGGACTCGGACGCGTCCGAACTGTCGGCGGTGCCTAGCAGTGATGACCTGGAGGCAGCCGCACCTCCGCCTAAGAAGCGACGAGCCCCCCGAACGAAGAAGGCACCAGCGGATACTGCGGCTGATGAAGATGCGGAGGCGATTGAAGGCGAAGCCAAGCCTAAGCGTCGAAGGAAAGCCAAGGCGAAGACGGACAAAGATGGGGACGAGGACGACGCGAAGGAGCCGAAGAAGAAGCGCACTCGCAAGCCCAAAGTCACTGAGCCCATCGTGTACGACATTCCGGACGTCGTCCAGCGCGACTTCAAGGCGGAAGGCGGACCTGAACGCGCCGCAGAACGAGCGCAACGCTATCGCGGTCGTCTGGGATACGCATGCCTCAACACTGTCCTACGCGCTTGCAAGCCGTCCGTCTTCTCCTCACGCACGACGCGCATCAAGTCGATAGAAGAAAAGGGCCTCGACTTTGTGCGCGAGCTCGCCCTGGCCAACGTGCGCGACATCATACCCATGATCGAGTGGAACGAGGCGCACGGAATCAAGTTCATGCGTCTCTCTTCAGAGATGTTCCCGTTCGCCACCCACCCCATATACGGCTACGACTTCGTGTCCTTCGCCAAGGACGAGCTCGCTGCGGCGGGAGAGGTGGCGCGCAAGTATGGCCATCGCCTTACGATGCATCCCGGCCAATTCTGTCAGCTTGGCACACCCAAGGCCGACGTCCTCGAGGCCAGTATACGCGAGCTGGAGATGCATGCTCAGATCCTCGACAGCTTGGGAATGGGCCCAGACTCAGTCATGATCCTGTGAGTTGCATCACCGGCGCCCGCTTCCCGACGCGTCGCTTTCTGACTGGCCTTATGAGTCTTTGCAGGCATGGTGGCGGCGTCTACGGAGATCGCGAGGCCACCATTGAGCGCATCAAGAATACGATTAAGACAAGGCTAAGCCCCTCCGCCCGGGCACGGCTGGTCCTGGAGAATGACGAATTGGCGTACTCTGTCGAGGAACTGCTGCCCATCTCCCAAGAGCTCAAGGTGCCGCTCGTGCTTGACTTTCATCGTGAGTGTCCGCCATGTATGCGCGAACGCTCTTGAGCGCGCTGACAGGTGCCAGCTTGTCGCAGACGATATGCTCAGGCCGTCGTCGCGGCCGCCGTCAGAACTAATACCCGACATCCTTGAGGTCTGGAAGGAGAGAGGGATCAGGCCCAAGTTTCATCTCTCCGAGTGTGTTTTGATCCTTCTCAGCGTACGGAAGCACACTTGAGCTGATCTTGGCTCCTATACAGACCACGCCCAGGAGCCAAAACGATGCGCGAACGAAGGGCACATTCTGATCGATGCATCTACATTCCCAGCGAGCTCCCGGCCGACGCGGATCTCATGATCGAGGCCAAGGACAAGGAGCAAGCCGTGTTTGACCTGTTCCGGATCTACGACCTGGTCGACGTCAAGCCGTTCTGGGACGATCTTCGTCCCCCGGCCAGCGATCAGAGCACTAGCGTGGCTGGGCGCAAGCGTAGCGCGGGCAAGAACACGAGCGCGACTTCCAATTCCGACGCGGCCAAGGCGCTCCGCACACTCATCAAGGCCAAGAAGGTGGAGAGGAGAATGCAGCGTGAGCGAGCGTGGGCAGCGGGTCGCACTCCTCCTCCTGAAGGCGACAGCGACCTCGACGATTGGTCGCCGGCCAAGGACCGTCCACCCGTCGCGACGCAAGAGGAGGTCTTACAAGACATGCGCGAACAAGCAGACTGGATTCGAGGCGAGCTGCGGGCAGGCCGGGGACGAGGCACGTACGGTGAGCAGGGGAGCGAAGGCGAGGACGAGGCGGCGCTGCTGAATGAGGATGGGGAGGTGGTGGACACTACTGCCTCGGAGGCGGGCCCGCTTACAAGCAGAGGGAAGAAGGCTCCGGGCAAGGCACCAACGACCCAGCCACAAGTGGACGGCCAGGCTGCAGGGGCGCAAGAGGATCTCGTAGCTGTGGTGTCAGCGGGCAGCGGGTCGGCGGCCAAGCCGGAGGAGGTGGAGGAAGAGGCGCTGGTGGTCAAGCCTGGCGTGGCGGCCGAGCCTTCTGCTGAGGCTACGCCTCTGACCGCTGCCGCAAACGGCACGGTGGGTAGGGCCAAAGGTGGCAAGGGCGCTTCCAAACGCAAAGGCTGATTAGCTACCGGGGTGGTAGATTGAGTGCTTGCGGTGGAGGATACAATACATGTGCAGATGCGATGGCGGGGGAAAACGACCTCGAAAAGATGATGTCTAGTATCGATGCCGCGTAGAGTAGTCTGCGAGGATAGCGAGGAGAGTCAGCGCTCGGCAGGAGGTGGCGTCGAGGTGGGATACGAGGAGACCTACCTTTGGGACTGACGACGAGACCTCGGCCCTTGGACGCGCCTCGGTACACGGTCTCCACGATGTCGATGAACTCCTGCTTGTCTTCGATGGCCCAATTGCTGGAATCGCAGCAAAGATCCAGTGTCAGAGTCCTAGGATCTGAGCCATTGCTCCTGAGCGCACTCACATCTTGTTATTGTTACCGGTGCCCAGGTCGACCATGATGTGCTTGTTGCGATAGAAGAACATCACGGCGCAGTCGTCGTACAATTCATACATCTGATGAGAGCAAGAGGACCTGACTGTCAGCGCTGATACCGTCCATGACTCTGGCTGAAAGCAGCAACCTCACCTTGTTAAAGTCGGGCACTTGGGTGGTATCGACTACGTAGATGACCGCGTAGTTACGCAGCGCTTCTTGCACACCGTACAGGGTTTCGTCCATGCGCATACAAGTCGGGTCCTGCGAGTAGGTCAACGTAGGTGTCAGCTTGCGCGCAGCGTCTCCAGCAAGCCCGCGCCGATAGCGAACGCACCCAGTCATGGCCAAAGCGAATGATGACGACCTTCTCCTCCTCGGCGAGGATTGCCTGGTCGACGTGCCAGCCTGTGTAGGAGGGGAAGCGCGCGAAGTCAGCGTACGCCGCCAACGAGCTCGGACAGGCCGCAACGTACCGCTTGGCAGGTGGACGAGGAAGTACGACATCGTTCCGTGCCCTCCTTGCTGTCGATGGTGGTGGTCAGGTGGAGGGAAGGTACGGCTTCGCGAGCGCGCCCTTCTGGACGCTTCCAGGAAAGCGTCTATGTACTTTTGTCTCGCCACCGGTTCCCCGTGCCAGTCGTTGTACCGAAGTGGTTAACGGGATTGACTAGAAATCAATTGGGCTTCGCCCGCGCAGGTTCGAATCCTGTCGACGACGCCATTCCTTTTGCCCCCCGTCGGGACCGCTTCCGGAGCCCTGCGATGTTCTGAGCGCGGCGGGGTGGGCTTCCCTTTTGCTCCACGACCACCACCATCCGGGAGCAGCACCGCACTATCGACGGTGACGAGGGCAGACACGCCCCGTCCAGGCACAGCGAAGGGGTCTACATCGTCAGCGTAGGGCGCGCGCGATTGTCCAGCGCCGTACTCGAGCAAGATGCGCATCGTGATCAAGGGCGGCGTGTGGAAGAACGTGAGTACCTTCACCTTTTGCTCGGCGCGTCTCTCAGCGGATGTTGCTGACAGCCTTGCTCTCGTGCATGCGCAGACGGAGGATGAGATCCTCAAGGCGGCCATATCCAAGTATGGCAAGAATGTGAGTGGCGACGGCGCCGAGGCTTGCGTTCGCGCGCGCGCGGCGGATCGATGCTAACTGCCATCCTGGACGTCACAGCAATGGGCCCGCATCTCATCGCTGCTGGTGCGCAAGACGCCAAAGCAATGCAAGGCGCGCTGGTACGAGTGGCTCGATCCTTCGATCAAGAAGACGGACTGGTCCAAGGAGGAGGACGAGAAGCTGTTGCACATGGCCAAGCTGATGCCTACACAATGGCGCACCATTGCACCAATCGTGGGCCGCACCGCCACTCAGTGCATTGAGCGGTATCAGAAGCTCTTGGACGAGGCCGAGGCCCGCGAGGCAGCCGATGCTGATGGCCTCGGGCTCGCGGGCCCATCTGGGGCCGAGTCGGCGCCAACGGCGGACGAGGTGCGCAGACTGCGCCCGGGAGAGATTGATCCCGACCCAGAGACCAAGCCAGCGCGTCCGGATCCGATCGACATGGATGAGGATGAGAAGGAGATGCTCTCCGAAGCGCGCGCTCGTTTGGCGAATACGCAGGGCAAGAAGGCAAAGCGCAAGGCCCGGGAACGCGCGCTGGAGGATGCGCGCAGGTTGGCGCTGCTACAGAAGCGGCGAGAGATGAAGGCTGCTGGTATCATGTGAGTCGAGCCTTTTAGAACGACCATTCAGAGCTACCGTACTCACCGTTTGCTCTCATTTGATCAGCATGAGGCACAAGCAGAAGCAGAAGGGCATGGATTACAGCGCCGAGATTCCCTTCGAGAAGCAGCCAGCGATAGGCTTTTACGACACCTCTGAAGAAGCGACACGCAAGTTCCGCGCGCCCGTTGGCAAGACTGTCCGCGAGCTCGACCAGCAAAAGCCCATCGAGGATGAGGCGACGAAGCGCAAGAGACAGCGTGAGGCTGAGGCGAAGAAGGCGGCCGCTGGAGGAGCGTTCGGCGGTGCAAAGGAGGAGCAGATCCGCCGGCTACGAGAAGCGGAGCAAATCTCGAAGCGGCGCAAACTAGCGCTCCCTGAGGCTCAAGTAGGCGAGGCGGAGCTCGAGGAGATTGTCAAGCTCGGCCAGGCGGGCGAGGCCGCACGCGAGATGGTCATGGAAGGCGGAGCAGAGTCAACGGGCACCCTACTCGGTGACTATTCCATGCTGAATCAGGCTAAGCATGCGAGGACACCGGCCACCGCGCCTCAAGGTAAGTGTCACCTTCAACTACAAGTACACGTCGACCTGAGCTGACTAACTTCTCGGCAACTGCAGAGGACACTGTCATGAGGGAGGCCCGCAACCTACGACACATGGCGGCAGCTCAAACTCCTCTCCTCGGTGATGCCAACCAACCATTGTTGGAGGGCACGGGTGCCGAGGGTGCCGCGCCTCGGCGAGGAGTAGCCGCCACTCCCAACCCGTTGCTCACGCCCGCTCACGGCCGCGGTTTCGACCCCAGCATGTCGGTGCGAGGCAGCGTTATGGGTGCAACCCCAGCGCGATCCGAAATGACGGCTCAGACAGGTGGTGCAGCTACCAACTTTGGCCGTACACCTCTCAGGACGCCGCTGCGAGACAATCTCGGACTCAACGCGGAGGATGGGGCCAGCACCATGTACGGCGAGACACCGCGAGGCGAGAAGCAAGCCCGTATGGCAGCAAAGCGCGAGCTGCGCATGGGCCTCGCCAGTCTACCGGCGCCGAAGAACGAGTTCGACATTGTGGTCGACGACGAGAGCGCAGCGGGACAAGCCGAGGACTTGGAGACGGTTGAAGACCTTGCGGAGCTGGGGTTGACCGGCGAGGAGGACATGGCCGACCGTGACGCGCGACTCGCAAAGCTGCGAGCCGAAAGGCAACGTCGCGAGCTGGCACGACGCTCTCAAGCCGTCCAGCGTGGGCTTCCGCGACCGCCAGCTGTCGACGCGGCGCACATGCGTGCGTTCTTTTCGGCCAACCCGATTGCCGAGCACGCGAGCGTAGCCGAACGGGTCCAACGACTGGTGGACGAGGAAATGGCGCGGCTCATCGAGGACGACAGCATCGTGCACCCTGTGCCCGGCAGTCGACAAGCGGGTGGGGCCAAGAGCAAGCTTGCGCCGCTGTCGGATGACCTACTTGCGGCTGCCAAGCAGGAAGTTCAGCTCGAGCTCGCAACGGGAATGGGCTTCCCCGGTGCCAACGCCGAAGCCATCTACCGCCTCACGACATCGACGTTGGCGCCCGAGGACGATGGCAAGGAAAGCGCGGCACTCACTGCGCTCGAGTCCGCCTTGTCGCAGGCTCGCAACGACCGCGTCTGGCATCCAGACCTGCAAGCCTGGGTGTCGCGGTCCGAGCTTTCGGAGCAAGACATCAAGCGCGGCTATGCGGCCCTGCTCGAGCACGCCCGCGAGGCCATGGCTCGCTACGCGGCTGGCTCTGGGAAGGAGGAGAAGCGCCTGGCCAAGCTGCTTGGCGGCTACCAAGCACGAGCACAAGCGCTAAGGGCCAAGGTGGCCGAAGCCTTTGCCGAGCTGACACAAGCGTCGCTCGCGCACGAGGCGTACGTTGCGCTGGAGAAGGAGGAGCATCTCTCGTACACCGATCGCATCGAACGCCTCACCGACGAGGTCAGGCGGCTGCAGGCGAAGGAGAGCATCGCCCAGCGCGACTTCAAGCTGCTCGACGATGAGCGCCGGACTCTGCAGGACGAGGTCGAGGAGCTCCAAGCTCAGGTGGACATGCTCGAAGCGCAAGGGCTCAACGACCAGGCCCTGGCGGAGCTTGACGCCGCAACGTAGCCGTGTTGTATCCAGCTTGTCAAAGCAGAAAGTCATTTCACTGATGTGATGATTAGAGGTATTGATGGGCTTCGGGAAGCTAGAAGTACAGTAAGTGGTGTCTATCAGGAAGACATTGTTGCTCGCTCAACCACTCTGAACATCAAGAGGACTCTGGCTCCAGATCTCAATGACAAAGTTGGCCTCTTGTCCAGACGTGAAGGTGCTGGCCACCAGGACGTACTCGCCGGGCTCGAGGCGCTGGCGAGCTATCGTCACACCATGGAGGGAATCAGAGTACGGCCCGCTCGATGTCACTTCCCGCGCCTTGAGGGAGACGGGAGTGCTGAGCGGTGCTATGAGCACCTTGCCGTTTGTCCCTCGTGCGGAGCGGTCTTCAATTGTAGTCGAGGAAGTTGGCTCAGCGCCAAAGATGGCCAGATTGAGCGGCGGTCTGCTTTGCGTCCAGGTGCGGCTCGCCGTGGTAGAATCGTCCCCAGGCCTGCCAGCCGAACGGAACGAGCCTGTCGTCTCGATGATGTCCAAATGAAGCCGCATCTGCACCACAGCTCCTGACGTCGGCGCCACCAGCCTCCAGCACGGGTTGCGCATGTAAGACCCGCCCGTCGGCCCACCCGCTGCCGTGCCGTTCTCGGTCGACCATCGCCCTCGGAGCGCGCGATGGAACATGCCCGCGCCCTCCTGCGGGACAGGCCGCAGTGGTGCGACGCGGTGCGATGCTTCGACGGTGAGGAGAAAGTCGCCCTCGACGCCAGGCGCGAATGTCGACACAATCAAGGTATACCGTCCTGGCGGTACTCCGTTCCGGCAGTACGTAGCCGCGTTCTGGGCTCCCTTCTCCGCCTTGCGCTCGGCTATTGCCACGGCGTGCGTGTACATGCCGCTGCTCATGATGACATCGGACTCCTCGACTTGTTCGACCCGATTGCCGCCGCCGGAATGGACCAGCATGACTTGGAGTGGGACCATCTTCGCCGTCTCTGCCATGATGAGGACGCTGGCATGCACACCAGGTGCCTTGTCGCTTCCCTGAATATCGAGAACGAATTGAGGATTGAAGCCAAATGTTGGCTGGCTGAGGTTGCCTCCTGCGGTGCGCCCTGACCATGAGCCAGAGACCTGTGTGAAGACAGTGGAGTCAGCGCAAGTCAAGCTACGTACGACCGGGCTCACGCACCGTTTCGCGGAACTCGTACGCTCGAGGCAGGGTCCGTATGGTCATTGGCATTGGTCCATAGGCCGAGAGGCTGAAGGGCGTCTGCTGATTCGACCCATACTGAGATACAACTACCGTTACAGCGGAGCAACCCGGCCGCAGACGCATCTTGTGCAGCGCATGCGAGCTGTCGGTAAAGGCGCCCTGCAGGATAAGAGCATTAGACAATGATGCGTAGCGTGGCCAAGCATGACAACTTACCATCTGTTCGCGGTCGGTAAGCTGGTATAGCTTGCGGCCGTCAGCGTGGTTGAAGGCGTGGACGGCAATCAAGGGAGCATCAGGCTCCGGCCGCCCCGTCATGTGCCGGTTGAGGTGTAGCCAGAGCTCCGCATCTTCATCGGTATGTTGTCTCCGGCTGCCGTTCCAGTCAAAGACGATCTGGAGCTGAGTATTTTGGCTGAGGCCGCCGAACTCTTCTTGCCTCGATTCCCAAGAACAGTGGACCGTCTCCGAGTGGGCAAAGTCGCTCAGGCGCCAGTTGACGTGAATGGTGTCGAAATGGACGCAAATGTCTTCCCATGATAGCTGGTGCACGTCGTCGCCTTGCTGAGCATTCCCTCCTGAGCCCTCAAGCGACACTGCGCTGGTGGCGTCCGCCAGAGCGGCATCAGCTTCACCTTCGGATTGTAACCCGGCCGGACTTGATCTTGAACCCGGTGCTCTCCGCCACGAGTTGACGACAGTCATCTGTCGGTGGCCATCGATCTCGCGTACGTCTAGCACTGCGTAGTTGTGTGCTGGCGCGAGCCATTGCCAGCTGCGGTCCCGAGGTCGACTGTTCGCGGTCGCGCCGGTACCGACCGTCAAGATGCATCGGCCGCAGCTGAAGGCGGCATGCAATGCGTTCCATGTCTGCTCACGGCGAAAGCCTGCTTGTTGCAGCAGTACTTGCTCCGGTAGCCAGCCGGTGAGGGTGTGTAGATCGGCGGCTGAGTTTGACCCTGGGAAGTCGTACCCGCCCATGACCTTGAGGAATGCCTTCTCCACAAGCGCGGGCCAAAATTGATCGTTTTTGACGGCAGCCGCACCGATGAGGGTGCCGTTTGGAAAGCATGGCAGCATGTCGTCCACGATGACGCGTCGAGGGCCGCCATTGAAGTGTAGCTTGACGGAATACTTGCCGTTCTTACTCTGGCAAGCTCGATCTTGAGCATCGCGTGGGAAAAGCGCAGCGGTGGCAATCTGAGAGGTAAAGAATGTCATTCTTTCGCATCCCAGTCTGAGGTTGAAGCAGTGCTAGACTCACCTCTGAGTTCCATCTGCGATCGTACTCGGCAGCGACTTGAAGAGCGGCAATGAAGCTACAGTCCGTGACTACGTCTTGAACGATGTCACGGCCGCGCAACGGCGCTTCATATCGAATGAGCGCAGGATGGCCTGCTGTGTCTGCTGCGCGCCTGAACTGTGCATGACGCTCTAGATGCGAACTTGCCAGTGGCGGCTGACCGTCTGGGTCACTGTCATGGTCATAAGCGATCAGTGTCGCACATCGAGGACCTCTTCTTGCGTCGCTCACCTGAAGATGGGCCCTTGAGCTGACGGCGCCTCCGGCGCGTCCCATAGCGGGAAAGAGTGCGCGCCCACCCTGGTGCCTTGGTCCAAGATGGCACGCTGCACATCTGTAGAGGACACCGAACTGAGCAAAGTTGTATACGGGGTAGAGGGCCACGAAGCGCTCACCAGGTTCCAACGCGTCCCGGACTGGGGCTACGACGTCCTTACGCAAGCTCTTGATCAGCTCGGCGCGCTCGAGGACCTTGTTCGCAGCGCGGCGCACGCGCGTCTTGAGCTCCTCGTCGGAGCCACCGGACGCGGCGCGCTGATGCCAGTTGCGCACCAGCCACAGGTACGTCTCGCCTGCCTTGAGGTAGGCTGTAAACGCGGCACCGTACTCCTTGCTGAACTCGAGACGAACGGCCTCATCGGTGCCCTCTTGCGCTTGCTGGAGCCGGCGCGCCCACTCCTGCGCCGCGGCCATCACTGAGCCGCTCGCTCGCGCGCGGTCATGGTGGTCGTCGACATCGAGGACGGGGCGCATTCACGCTCGGGGTCTTGGACTTGGCCATAACACGATTCATTTTCTTTGAGTAGGACCGCTTCATCGTCTCTAAGTCGTTGTACCGAAGCGGTTAACGGGATTGACTCGAATTCGGTTCAATCAATTGGGCTCTGCCCGCGCAGGTTCGAATCCTGTCGACGACGTGATATTTTTACTCCCGTACCAGCTGAGGCCTCTTTCGTACCTTCTGTGCCCTGATCTTTTTGCTACGGCGACGTCTGGGCCAAGCCCGCCATACGGGGGAGCGTCTAGTACATGCAAATGAATGTCCATTGACTGGCGGCTTAGGTATCTTCAGTATCTGAATCAGAATCGTGACGACTGCCCTTTTCGTTGCGGCGCACGTCGGAGATGCCCCGGTAACTGTGGTAGTTCAGAACCGATTCAGCGCCTGTACGGGAGCGCACCAGGTTCCTGGGACACTCACTGCAGCAAGATGTCTCGAACAGCGGTCTCCTTGCCGCCTTGCCAGCCTTCGTCCAAGTCGACGCGAACGAGATTGGCACAGAGCCGTCCTCCGAAGTAGATGTGCAGGGTTGGCAGCACGGGCTCGACCTTGCGAAGGAGCTCGTCGTGTCTTGCCAGCAGGGAGGCTTCGTCCTCAAACTCCTCTTCGTCCTCTAGGTCGGTTTCGCCTTCGGGCTGGCCAAAGCCTACGGCGAGCGCTCGTACTTGAACAAACTTGGTGTGAGGGTATTGCCGTGCCAGGCTTGCCAACGCTGCTGTTAGCACTCGACAAGCTGTCACAGTCTAGAGGAGGAGAAGGTGGTAGATGAGCTTCGAGTCGTACGACAAGAGGCAGGACCCATGCCAACTCACCTTCTCATATATGTGAACGACGACGGGCACATCATCTCGTTCCTCGTCCGTGGCGCGCACGTAGCCCGCTGCGTCGACCTCGCGCAGATGGCCGAACCACACGTCGGTGCGCTGCGCTGGCAGCATGGCCGCCGCCACGGGCCCCATCTGTAAGCCCAGCAAGGCCGCTCGTTTTCGCTCGGCTTCGCGCTGGAGTTCTTCCAAGCGCTGCGCCCTCCTGCGCTCGCGAGCTGCCATGTCGGCCGCCGCCGCTGGGGCTACTCTGCCGTCGCTCTGGTCCGCCGCTTTGTGGTCCTGATCATCGTCGCTCCTGTGCGACGAGGACGAGTGTCGACGTGACCTCGACCGGTCGGGTCGCTTCTTGCCAGCTTGTTCGACGGCCCGAGCCTCGCGCTGCCTCAAGCGCTCCTCTTCCTCCACGGTATTGGCAGTCAGCGCCATGCGCTGGAGCGCTGCATTGGTCGCTCGTATCCTTTCCGCGTCGGCGCGTGCTTGGGCCGCGGCGTGGTCTCGTTGGTCTCTCATGACGCCCTTGGGGCCCGTATTGTAGCTTTCCGCCGTCGAGCGCGGCATGACATCCCGACTCGAGCCTGATCTCTGCCCTCCCCTTCCGAACCCGGCTTGGTCCGCCTGCTCGTCGTTGAGAGCGCTTGCATCGTCCTGATCTTGACCGTCGTCGTCGTTGAGGTCCTGAAAGTCATCGTCGACCCTGTCATCGCCAGGTCCTCGCCGGCTATGCTCGATGCCGGGCAGCTCGGCGGCGCTGCGCCGAGCGTCTACGCCGCCGTTGATGATGAGGTCTTCGAGCGGGTCGGCCATGATGACCTGCTCTTTGTGGTCGACGTCGTCGTCGTCGAGGAGCAGACCCTGAGCTCCAGCTGTACCGTGTCGCGGTCGAGCCTCCTCATGGTGCCTCCACATGAGGTGGGAGCTCCCCACGCCCGTCGGTGCCTTCCCTTCCTTTGTCGAGATCTTCTGGCCCAACACCTGTCGAGTCACCACCACCACCACCAGGCAACCTCGACCAGCTCGCGCCCCGACGACACGCGCGGCGCGGTGCACAGCATCGACAGCGACTAGGACGGTATCAAGCAGCTTGCAGTGCTCGACGAGCCAGGGACACGCCGCCATGGCAGCCGCCGCCGCCTCAGCCGCCAACTCGACTGGCGAGGCCACCTTCCACCCTCACGACAGTGCGTATCGTCTTTGATACGCGCGCTTCTGAGCAAGGAGTGTGTAAGAGATGCTGACATGGGCGGCTGCTTCCCTGCCTTCAGTTACGGCGCCGTTCAGCTTCCCAAAGGAGGAGGAAGCTGTCATCGAGTACTGGCGCAAGATTGACGCCTTCCAGACATCTCTCAAGCAGTCTGAGGGAAAGCCCGCATTCTCCTTCTACGACGGTCCGCCTTTCGCCACAGGATTGCCGCACTACGGCCATCTCAACGCCGGTACCATCAAGGTCCGTCTTTCGTTCTCGCTGAGTAGGACGATGTTGTTGTGCTGACAGCTACCTTGTGGCCACAGGACATTGTCACCCGTCATGCGCACGCAACAGGTCACTACGTCGAGCGCAAGTTCGGCTGGGACTGCCATGGTCTCCCCGTCGAGCACGAGATTGACAAGAAGCTCGGCATCACTGGGAAGGAGGACGTGATGAAGATGGGCATCGCAGCGTACAACGCCGAGTGTAGGGCCATCGTCATGCGCTACCAGGACGAGTGGCGAAAGACGGTCGAGCGCATGGGACGCTGGATCGACTTCGACAACGGTTACAAGACGATGAACACGTCGTTCATGGAGTCGGTATGGTGGGTCTTCCAGACCTTTTACAACAAGGACCTCGTCTACCGCGGCCTCAAAGTCATGCCCTATTCCTCTGGGTGCACCACGCCTCTCTCCAACTTTGAGGCCGGCCTGGACTACCGGGACGTCCAAGACCCTGCAGTCACGGTGTCCTTCCCGCTCGAGAACGAGCCGGAGACGAGCCTGCTCGCATGGACGACCACGCCGTGGACGCTGCCGAGCAACTTGGGTCTCTGCGTACACCCCGACTTCGTCTACGTCAAGGTCCATGACGAGGAGCGCCAAACGAACTTCATCATTCACGAGAAGCTCTTGACAACGCTCTACAAGGACCCCAAGAAGGCCAAGTTCAAGAAGCTGGGAACACTGAAAGGCTCGGAAATGGTCGGATGGAAGTACAAGCCCATCTTCCCCTACTTCGAGGAAAAGTACAAGGATACAGCCTTCCGCGTGGTGTCGGACAAGTATGTGACCGACAGCTCTGGTACCGGTATTGTCCACCAAGCGCCAGCATTCGGTGAGGACGACCATCGCATCGCCATTGCGAACGGTATCATCAAGCGCGAGGACACGCCACCATGCCCACTAGACGACGCGTCGCGCTTCACGGCGGAGGTGCCGGACTACCAAGGCCAGTTCATCAAAGATGCAGACAAGGCGATCATGAAGGACCTCAAGACGGCGGGCCGGCTCATCGTCCAATCGCAGCTGTTGCACTCATACCCTTTCTGCTGGCGGTCCAAACAGCCACTCATCTACAAGGCCATCCCGGCTTGGTTCATCCGCGTCGAGCCCGTGGTGGAGCAACTGGTCAAGAACAATCGCGAGACGCGCTGGGTGCCTGGCGCGGTCAGCGAGGGACGTTTCGGCAGCTGGCTCCAGAACGCCCGGGACTGGAACATCTCGCGCAACCGCTACTGGGGCACACCAATCCCGCTCTGGGTGTCGGACGACTACGAGGAGATCGTCTGCGTCGGCTCGATCGAGGAGTTGGAACGGCTGAGTGGTGTCAAGGGCATCACGGACCTGCATCGAGAGTACATCGATCAGATCACCATCCCATCTCAAAAGGGCAAGGGTGTACTCAGGAGAGTCGAGGAAGTCTTCGATTGCTGGCTCGAGTCAGGCAGGTGAGTGCATCCTTTGGCATTCGATGCGCTACAAAGCCTGCTCACCTCAATCCTATGAACACAGCATGCCATATGCCCAAGCGCACTACCCATTCGAGAACAAGGAGAAGGTCGAGCAGAGCTTCCCGGCCAACTTCATCTCGGAGGGAATTGACCAGACGCGTGGGTGGTACTACACTCTGCTCATCGTTGGCACGCACCTATTCGGCAAGGCGCCTTGGCAGAATGTTATTTGCTCGGGCCTCATCCAAGCCGCGTGAGTAAGAGACCAGACGATTTCTGAACTCCTTTCAGTAGCTGAGTCGACATTACAACCTCAGTGACGGCAAGAAGATGTCCAAGAGTCTGAAGAACTACCCGGACCCAACATTGCTCATCGACAAGTACGGAGCCGACGCGATCCGTCTCTACCTCGTCACGTCGCCAGCGGTCCGCGCAGAGTCCCTCCGCTTCCGCGAAGAGGGTGTCAAGGACATGATCACCCAAGTCTTCCTGCCCTTCCTCAACTCGTTCCGGTTCTTCCTCGGCCAGGTGGCATTACTCAAGAAGGAGACGGGCATCACGTTTGTGTACGATCCCAATGCGAAGCGGAGCGAGAATGTGATGGACCGGTGGATCTTGGCGCGATGCCAGAATATGATCCAGTTCGTCAAGGACGAGATGGACGGTGAGTGGACGTGTCTTGGCTGGGATTCCTTGTGCGCAAAGGTTGACCCTCTTGCTGTTCATTCCAGCTTACCGGCTCTACACCGTCGCGCCTACTCTTGGCAGGATGGTCGACGAGCTGACGAATTGGTACATTCGTTTCAACCGGAAGCGGTTGAAAGGCGAGGGTGGCCAGGAGGACTGGTTGACGGCGCTCAACTGCCTCTTCGAGACTCTCTACACGCTCTGCCGCACAACTGTGAGTGGCTTGGAGGTCCAAGTCCGTTTGTCCGTGCTGACATATGCTTCATTCACAGTCTTCATTCACACCCTTCCTTACGGAGAATATCTACCAAGGTCTTCGGCCCTTCTTCCCTCCTCAAGCAGCGGACGACAAGAATGACTATCGGTCGCTGCACTTCTTGTCGTTCCCCGAGGTGCACAAGGAGTACATTGACGATGTGATCCTGCGACGATTCACGGCGTTGCAGACCGTCATTGAGCTGGTCCGCACCGTGCGAGAACGGAATCTGCTTCCTCTTCGAGTGAGTGCCGAGCGAACCGTCCGTCTGATTGACGAAGCCAGTATTTTCAGACTCATTTCAACATCCACAGGTGCCTCTCAAGGAACTCATTGTATACCACAGCAGCCAGGAGACGCTCGACGACGTCAAGACGCTGGCCTCGTACGTGACGGACGAGCTCAACGTGCGCGATCTGGTGCTAAGCCAGGACGAGAAGAAGTGCGGTGTCGGCTTCAAGGCGTCGGCGGACTGGCCGACCCTCGGTCGCAAGCTGCGCAAGGACCTGGGTAAGGTCAAGGCGGGTCTGGACAAGGTCACGTCGGAGGAGGCCAAGGCGTACCTTTCCACTGGCAAGATTACGGTCGCGGGCGTCGAGCTTACGGAGGGCGATCTGCGCGTCGCGCGCGTGGTCGACACGGCGGGCATGGAGGGCAAGATGCTGAGCAATACCGATGGCCAGTTTGTCGTCCTGCTCGATGGCGAGGTGCGGCCCGAGCTCCAGGCGGAGGGGACGGCGCGCGAGATGATCAACCGGATCCAGCGCCTGCGCAAGGCGGCAGGCCTGCAAGCGACGGACGAGATTGATGCGTACTATGCCTTCGCGCCCGGTCCGAGCGGGGACGAGCTCGCTGCGATTGTGAAGTCGCAGGGCGAGGTGTTCCTGCGCGTGCTGAAGCGGCGGCCGCTGCCGCTTTCGCAGCGTGCGGCGGACGCCAAGGTGGTGATGGAGGCGGAGCAGGAGATTGGGGAGGACAAGTTTATGCTCTCGCTCGTGTGGGCGTCGTGATGGCCTCCCTTCCTGCCGTCCTGTTTTCTCTCACCCGCTCTCCGTTGATTCGTCCTCTCCATCCTAATCAGAAGAGACGCTGTCCTATTCTCCATGTTTCGCCTTGGATGGAAGCCGCATAATAATGTCCATTGAGATCGACGCGTCGGTATTCGTACTCGTACTGTGAGCCCCTAGCCCATGCCTGCAAGGAGGTCGGCGAGATCGTCGACCTCTTGCTTCTTGCCTTGTTCGACCTTTGGGGAGCGGGGATTGAGGATGAGGCAAGCGGGGAGCGTGAGCATTGGCCGTATAGTATAGAAGAAGGGGAGATGCGCTCTCACCTCGTCGAGACGCTGCCATCGAGCGGTAAAGGTGTCGATGTCCATCTCCTCGCACGTGAGGTCGGCGAGGCTCCCACGCTTGGCGAAGAGCTCGGCTTGGTACATCTGAAGATGGGGATCATCATCGTCGAAGTCGTGAGCGCCACGGTTGCCCCTATGCAGAGGAGAGAGCAAGGACTCACATGGAACAAGTCGGATACGTGGCCCAGGGCCTCCTTGGGATTGAAGCTGGCTGTAAAGCCAGATGCGCCGCCGTTCCCTGCGCTGGCATTGCCACTGTAGTCGTCGTCCGTGGCGTCGATCTGGAAGACGAGGGCGATCATCTCGTTGACGGCGCGTTCCATGAGCATGAGGCCGTCGCGGACGATGCCGAGGTGGGCCTCGGCGGCGTCTTCGGAGAGGGCGTGTCCGCGTGCTTGGGCGGCGTGGTAGGCTTGTTGGAGGGCGAGGACGGGTGGGATGGTTTGGGCGTGGGCGGATGCGAAGGCTGGGTAGTAGCGGGGGGTCGTCAGCGATGCTTCCTTCGTGAGGAATGGGACGATGCTGGCTCACCCTGGCCGAGACGATCTGCTCTTGCGACGAGGTCCTTGATGCTGTGGGAGGCATCCCTTGAGCATCTGCCCTTGGCTGAGGATGGGACGAGGGATGAAGATGCTCACGACTGTATCTGGGACATGGTCCCTCCTTGGCTGATGCCTCCTCCTCGCCCTGCTCCCGCTTCTGTGCGCGCTGCTATGGACGCCGCGCGCTGAGCCCGCCAGCGCGAGAGGCTGTGCGCAAGAAGGCTGCCACCGTCGCCGTCAATGGCGTCCTGTGCCGCCGTCGTTGCTGCCGGTGTCGACGAGAGGGACGAGGCCGAGGACGTGGACGAGGGAGTTGGTGGCAAGGGCCATCCATGCCACGGGCGGATCTCGAGGTGGAGGGGGCTCGTACACACGCCCGGGCCGCGCAACTCCCAACCGTGCGCAGGGCAGCCCAGCCAGCAGCGCCATCATCTCGTCGTCGACGACGTCCACCTCGAGCTCGACGACGACGACGACGACGACGACGACATCGACACCGACGCTGAGCGCAAGATGGCGTCCTCCTTCCTCCAAGGCGAGCACTACGCCCACTTTGGCCCCGCCGCCGCCGCCGCCGCCTTTGACACCGCCTCGGCATCGTCGCGGCCCATCACCCACCGCTTCAACCCGTACGACTCCAACGGCGGCTCCATCCTCGCCGTCGCCGGGCCCGACTTCTGCGTCGTCGCCGGCGACACGCGCCAGAGCACCGGCTACAGCATCCAGACGCGCTACAAGCCCAAGGTGCACCGACTGTGAGTTGAGTTGGGCCCAGGGCTCCTTCCCATGCTGGTGCTGAGGCTCACACCGTCGCTATCACAGAACGGACAAGGCCGTGCTCGCCGTGTGCGGCTTTGCCGCCGACTCGGACAACCTCGTCCTCCGTCTGCGCCAGCAGATCGAGTGGTACCGCCACGCCCACGAGAAGGCCATGCCCCTCTCCGCCATTGCGCGCCTCATCTCCAAGACGCTCTACGGCAAGCGCTTCTTCCCTTACTACACGTACAACATCCTCGGCGGACTCGACGAGGACGGCAAGGGCGCCGTCTACTCCTTTGACCCGGTCGGGTCGTACGAGCGCGAGGTGTGCCGCGCCGCGGGCGCGGCGCAGAGTCTGCTTCAGCCTTTCCTCGATAGCCAGGTATGTCCCTCTTACCCTCCCTCCTTCAACCCACTCACAGGCTAAGCACTCGCTCCCTGATCCAACAGATCATGCTCAAGAACCAGCAGTCGACGCCCGGCCACCCGCTCCCGACACCAGGCACCCTGCCCCTCCCACGCATCCTCAACTTTGTCATGGACAGCTTCACCTCGGCCACCGAGCGCCACATCGAGGTCGGAGACGGGCTCGAGATCTTTGTCGTCCGCGCGCCCAAGCCCACGGCTGTGCCGGCGGCGGCGGGTGCTACAGAGGGGGGCAAGGCGAGTGAGGCGTCTCCTGAGGCGCCAGTAGCGTCCGATGGGACTCGCGCCGTCGATGTGGACCTCCAGGCGCTTGGCGCGCAGGAGGCCGTCGGCGGGGATGACAACCAGACCGAGGGCGTCGTCGTCGTGCTTCGGAGAGAGCTCAAGAAGGACTGAGTCGCGTCGATGCCCTTCCCTAGTCTTGTCCCTATTCAATCGTGAGACTCTCCCTCGCCTGAACTGCGCATACGCGTGTGGCAAGTGGACAGAGAGATGCGCGAGAGATGCTATTGGTACAAGTACAATTGCTCAACCAGCCCAGGGGGCACGGCAAGCTCAGACGTCGCTCAGGTCAGACTCGTCATCCTCGTCCGCATCGTCTTGAGCCGTATACCCAACGAGACCGAGCCTGCGATCCGCCGCGGCGCTCGCGGCCATCTCAGCACCCAGCTTGCTCAACCCGGCCCCATCGTCCTCCCCCTTGGCGCCATTCACACCCGCCCGCGCCCCGGCCCCTTCCCCCGCCTCTCCTGCCCCCGTCCCACGGGAGGAAGCGATGCGCTGCCGAATGAGGAGCAAGCGCGCCTCCTGATCGCGCCGCTCGAGCTTGGCGAGGCGGCGGGCCATGTCGCGCTTGAGGTCCCAGTTGGGTCTCTTGGGTGCAATGTTGAGGAGGTCCTTGATACAACCCCGTGCCGCGAGCGAGCGAGCGGGATGAGCGGGCGTCGGGCGGTCAGCATGGGTCTCAGCATGGGAGCTCATAAGGGAGGGGGAAGGAGGGGGCTCACGAGGTCCTGGTCGCGCTTGAGGTTGTCCTCGGCGATGACGGCCTCTTGCAAGCCTCGCACAGCTGCCAAACCAAAAGCGGGTCCCATCAGTCACACACGCCGCCCGCCCCAGGGCCTCGACGGGCATGGGAAAGCAGCTCACCATTCTCCACCGTGTCCGTCAGCTTGGGCGCGGCCGCCCGCGCGCGCGCCTGGCCCGTCGCCGGGTCGTAGTTGCGAAAACTGCGCTTGATGGCGAGCCGCGCGTCGGGCGCGTCGCGCGCGATGAGGCCCGCTTCTTCGTCGGCGCGGCGCTGGCGGAGGGCGAGGAGGCGCTCGCGCCGGGCTGCGGCTGCTGCTTCCATGGCTTGCTTGCTTGCTGGCTTGGGTGTGTTGGAGGATGAGATGGAGGTCAGGGAGGAGGATGCTTGGGCCGAGGTGGGAGGTGGGGTGGCCAAAATGTGGGAGCTCGCTCGGATCCTCGTCGAGCTTCCTGACGACCATCACCACCGTCGAGCTCGGCGCATCGAACAGGGCGGGCGCACACGCAAGTACGCAGGCAGCACGACTGGCTGGGCACGCGGCGCGGCGCAGGGAGGAGCGGTGGTGGCGAGCGCGAGTGCGAGTGACGACGGCGCAACATGTCGAGGCCCATCGATGTGCGTATCCATGCTTGCCCTCCTCCTCGCCACCGATGCTCATCCTCATTCTTCCTCTTTCCCAGAATGACAAGAACCAGGAGGCGACCGTCTACATCGGCAACATCGACGAGCGCGCCTCCGAAGCCCTCATCTGGGAGCTCATGCTCCAAGCCGGGCCCGTCGTCTCCGTCCACCTGCCCAAGGACCGCATCACCCAGCAGCACCACAACTACGGCTTTGCCGAGTTCCAGACGGAGGACGACGCCGAGTACGCGTGCAAGATTATGAACAACCTCAAGCTCTTCGGGCAGCCGCTCCGCGTCAACAAGGCCAGCTCGGACCGCAAGCAGGTCGATGTGGGCGCCAACTTGTTCGTGGGCAACCTCGACCCGGCCGTCGACGAGCGCGTGCTCTTCGAGACGTTTGCGCGCTTTGGCAACATTGTCGGCATGCCCAAGGTGAGTCTCCAGCCCTCTGCGTGGGGGAGGTCGACTTCGTACTGACCCTCTTCCATTCCCTCCCCGCCCCGCCCCGGTCTCAAGATCGCCCGCGACCCAACAACGGGCGAATCAAAAGGGTACGGCTTCGTCTCCTACGACTCCTTCGAAGCCTCGGACGCGGCCATCGAGCAGCTCAACGAGCAGTTCCTCTCCAACCAGCCCATCAAGGTCGACTACGCGCTCAAGAAGGACGGCAAGGGAAGCGAGAGGCATGGGACGGCGGCGGAGAGACTGTTGGCGGCGCAGGCGAGGGCGAGGGCGCTCCGGCCTGGTTAGAATCGAGAGACGCGTTTAGGAGTCGATTCGTGTCATAGGCGTACCAGCTCGCGACGGCACACAGGAAGAGGTAGGGCGTTCAAGCGGCGGGCTCTGCGACTGGCTGGGAGTGGCATAGATTGAGAGAGAGCGCATGCGCAACGAGAGATCAACAGAGGACAGATCAATGGAGCGACAGCCTTCTCGCCAATGGAAAGCCCCTGCGCCTGGTCACCAAATCCTGAGAAAGAAGCGGCATGAGGGCTCGGCGTGTGCAGCAAAAGGAGGAGGAGAATGCACAAGCACGGCGCTCAGCCAGTGACGGTGTAGACGCGCACTTGGTTGTCCGAGTAGCCCGCAAAGAGGGTCTGGCCGTCGGCGGACCAGGCGAGGGAGAGACACTCCGGATCGGGCGAGTTGCGGCCGACGTCCAAGAACTCGGGCTTGAGCTCGTCGACGATCGACTTGGACTCGAGGTCGAAGATCTTGATGCAGTTGGCCGTCGCGGCGCAGAGCCAGTACCGGTTCGGGGAGAAGACGAGGGCGTTGACGACGTCGCCGGCGTCGAGGGAGTAGAGGTGCTTGCCGTCGGAGAGCTCCCAGAGCATCGTCTGGCCGTCGCGGCCGCCCGAGGCGCAGAGGGAGCCGTCGGGGGAGATGGTGACCGTGTTGATGTAGCCCGTGTGGCCAAAGTGGTTCGTCTTGAGCTTGCACTTTGAGAGCTCCCACACCTGCAGAGGGGAACCAGACCAAGGGGTCTCGCGTCAGTATGGAGCCCTAGCCCTCGAGAGCGTCGGGAGCGCGTCTCCAGCCATGGCGCGTCGCGTCCTACGCCCAGTCCCCCTCCTCCTATGTGGCGGCGGCGGCGGCCCGCGAGAGCTCGGAGATCTTGGTGGTAATAAGATGTTCTCATAGGAGCGCTTGCTCCTCTAAAGTAGCAAATATCGGAAGGAAGTTCTTCGTCCTCGCTCGCATTGGCGGGGCCGCACCGCGCCTGCCTATGCTCCCTGCGTCGTCCCACACGTCGTTGGCCCCCATGAGAAGAAGAGAGACTCACCTTGACGACCTTGTCCCAGCCGGCAGAGACGATGACTGGGTTCTGCGGGTTGGGGCTGAAGCGGACGCAGGAGATCCACTCGGTGTGTCCATCTGCGTCGGCAATGTTGTACTTGCACTCGCCGAGGGTGTTCCAGAGCTTGATGGTGCGGTCGCGGGAGGCGGACACGATCTGGCGGTTGTCTGCCGAGAAGGAGACGGAGAGGACGTCGTTGGTGTGGCCGACGAAGCGGCGGGTGGTGGCGCCCGTGTTGAGGTCCCAGAGGCGGAGCGTCTTGTCCCAGGAGGCGGAGAGGGCAAACTGGCCGTCGGAGGAGATGACGACGTCGGCGACAAAGTGGTTGTGGCCCTTGAGGATGCGGCGCGGGTAGCCAAAGTTGGCGTCGTCGCGGGCGAGCGTCCACAGGATGAGCGTCTTGTCGCGCGAGCCCGTGATGAGCGTCTGCTCGCTCTCCGACGACGTCGCAATGCACGTAATCCAGCCCTTGTGGCCCTCGAGGGTGCCTTTGAACGCCAGCGAGTCGCTCATCGTCTCTGTGTAGATGGCAAGCAACGCAGTCAGCAGTGGCAGCAGCATCCACGGTGCGCCCAGCAGCACTCACGTGTGGTTCCAGTCGCAGGGGGGTGCGGTGCGGTGCGGTGCTCGATGCTGCCAATACCCTCGTCGACGTCGAGATGGTCGCGGCGAAGGAAGCCCAGGAAGAAGCAGCGGCGCCGTGCTCGTGACCGGTGACCCCGTGCCCCATGGTCTCTCGAGACTCCGGGTCGCGAGATGGAGGTCTCCAGTTCCCACGCTCCTACCCTCGCCACGAACCGCCGGCCCACCTGCCCACCTTTGTGCACCCGCCCGGGCCACCCCTCCGTCTCGACGACGACGACGGCCATCTCGACGTCGACGGGGTCAAGGTCGACGACGACGGGGTCAAGGACGGGCGACCATGCTGCAAGCATCGCTCCTCGCCTCGGCGACGTCGGCACTCGTGCTGGCCGCCGCCATCCTCTTCCCGCGTGGGTATCTCCCATACACGCTCCCGGGCCTGGACTGACATGGTCATGCTGGTACCTCTCCTTACAGACTACTACCACAAGTCGTATCACTTTCCAAGGGCAGCAGGCGCTCAGCAGCACCCACCCTTGCACCCACACCTCTGCGAGCGCATCCCCGAGCTCGCCCACTGCGACGACATTGCCCTCCACAAGCCGTCTGGGCGCGCCTACTTTGCCTGCGATGACACACGCCTCTGGCGCGACCCGCTCAGGCTGCGCGGATCCAACAGCATCCCGGCCAATCGCAAGGGAGGCGCCATCTGGCATCTCGACCTGAACGACGCCTTCTCACTGCCCGTCAAGTTGGACATCGCCCACCAGCCACCAGGCTTCCACCCGGCAGGCATCACCCTCACCACGGTCAACAGCACCCAGCACAACGACAGCAGCCCAGACGCCATCATGCTCCTCGTGGCCAACTACCCAGGGCCAGCGGGTCACCCAGGCGTCGTCGACGTGCTCGTCCACAATCTCACCCAGTCCACTGCCAACGGCGCCACCACGCTACGACATCACAGGCGTCTCGACCATACCCACTTCCATGCAAACTGGAGAGGAAGCACGCCGTCCATCAGCCGCGCCCAACCCATCGAAGAACGCACCGCGGGAGCCCAGCTCAGTCCCTGGCGTCTCACCGCCTTCCTCGAGCAGTACAGCCCGCCCTTGCCGCCAGACGCACCCCGCACCGGCCCGGACCTCGCCATCCCCTCCTTCTTCTTCAGCAGCGCGCCCGTCGCTCCCGGCCCTCAACCCAACCTGAGCAGGCTCCAAGAGGGACACGGCTTCGACTACCTCGCGCCGCCCAGCGCCCTCGACGCGGCCCTGGACATGCTCCTCCCCGCCCACCCGAGCCGCGCCCACATCGCAGCCCTGCGGCCGCCCGCGCACATCTACACGTACATCGCCAACGGCGCCGTCTCCGTCCCCGCCTCGGACGGCTCCGTCGCCTTTTCCTCCAACGCGCTCGGCAGCGCAGGCGCGCGCGCCAGGACGATGCCCGGCTTCCCGCCCATCCCGCGCGCGTGGGACGGCGGCGGCGAGCGGGCGGGGCGGAATAACTCGGCGGCGTCGCTGTTGGTGCTCGGCACGACGGGCTCGCGGAGCGGGGTGGCGGAGCATGAGCAGCATTGGGTGCGGTCGATCCCCTCCGTTGTGCGCATCTTTGGGCAGATGCCTGCCTACTCGTCCGCCAAGCGCCTGCATCGGGGCAGGGGCGGGGCCGGAGGCGGCGAGGACGCGGTCGCGATGTGGGGCGAGCGCGAGGTGGTGGCGGTGTACACGCCCCAGTTCGTCACCTTTGTGACGCAGAACTTTGCCCATCTCCAGACGGCGATGGCGCACGATGTGTATGGGCGGTACTGGACCGCCGGGCCCGAGGGCGGGCTCGAGGTGGCGCGCACCTGGTTGGCACATCTGTATGCCGTCTCGACTCGTACGGGCGGGGCGCACGCGGACGCGGACGCCAGCGCGGTCAACGCGCCCAAGCGGCCCGTGACGGCCATCTACCAGACGACGCACCTCTACCGGCACGGCCCCTCCGTCGCGCACCCGTGGGAGCTCGACCGGCTCAAGGTGCCCCGGGACGCGGGCATCTTCCTCCCCAAGGAGTTTTACACCACGCCTGTCTTTCGCGGGCTCGGCGCACCGCCTGCGGCGGCGGCGGCGGCGGCGGGGAGGG
Source organism: Salmacisia buchloeana (assembly GCA_029952725.1). Classification (NCBI taxonomy): domain Eukaryota; kingdom Fungi; phylum Basidiomycota; class Exobasidiomycetes; order Tilletiales; family Tilletiaceae; genus Salmacisia; species Salmacisia buchloeana. The sequence goes on from CP124190.1 coordinate 773,780, forward strand.
GGGATGCGGTGGGTGCGTTTGAGCCGTTGGCGATCCAGCCTGCGCCGGGGGGTAGCGCCTACGCCGGTGCCGGTGCCAGTGCCTACGCCAACTCGAGCACGGGAGGCAAAGTTGGCGGCGGGCCGGTCAAAGCGGCCAAGCAGATGGGCTTCCTGCCCACCCTCCCCACCGGCCTCGAGGTCGACCACGAGCGCGGGTGGGTGCTCGTGTCGTCCGTGTGGGACGAGCGGGGCGCGGCGCGGTGCGAAATCCCGACCAAGTGGGCGGAGAGGTGATCCTGCTGGTCCTTCTGCCCTCGGAGGTGGTTACGGGTACGTACCAGTTCGAGGAGGGCTGTGTCGGGATCGGACCGGTTCGTCTGCGTATTCAAGGTGGGATCATAGATCTTTTTTGCTCCTTAGAAAGGGGGGCAAATGGCCAGGCGAGCGGTGACGGAGCTGTATGATTGGTGCGCAGATGGAAAGGTGTACAGTACAGACGCGGTAGGATCCCGGAGCAAGGGAGGGGCAAGCTGGGCGACTCGGCGCGACTCAGCGAGCCGCTCCCCGCGCTCTCAGCTCGCCACCGCGCTCAGAGGGGCCGACGAACCCTGCTCGGCAGGCGTCTGAACCTGCGCATTCTGTTGCTGATGTTGCTGATGTTGGTGCTGACTACTCGAATGCTGCAAGAGCGCATTCACGACCTCGATGGCGATCAAGATGATGATGATGAGCTCCATGCGGTGCGTCGAGGACTCGGTGAGGAGGGCGCGGATGGTGCTCAGCAGCGACTCGACGTGGTCGAGCTTCTCGTTGAAGGAGCGGAAGCGTCTGTCGATGTCGAGGGCGCGGCAGATGGATTCGTAGTGGTCTGCCAAGATGGCGGAGAGGGAGGGGAGGAAGATGCGTTAGCCTTCGGATTGGGCAGGGCTGGGTGCGCTACGAGTACATACGTTGCAGCCTCTCATTCTCCCAAAAGGCATTATCGTCCAAGAAGCTCTCCTCGACGTCGAGGTTCGCCTCGAGGCGGAGCCGGAGCAGCTTGCCCATCCGCTTGATGACCTCCTTGCGCTTGAGCGGCACCCGGCCCGTCCGCTCGAGCTCGAGCGGGATCTCGGAGAGGGGGATACGTGCTGAACCGGGGTGCTGGCGCGCGTTGGACGCGTTGGGCGGCAGCGTGGAAGAAGAGGGGGAGGAGGACGAGGAGGAGGGCGAGGCGGAGGGCGAGGCGGGGTTGAGCATGAAGAGGTCGAGCGAGTTCTCTTGCGCCGTCAGGCGGGCGGAGCGCGCGAGGCCCAGGCTGAAGGAGAGGCGCGCGAGGAGGGGCGACCAGGGCGCGTAGGCTGGTGAGTCGGACGCGGACGCACCTCCGCCTAGGCCCATGCCCATGCCCATGCCCATGCCTTCGCGAAGTGGCGAGGCTGAGGAAGGAGACGCGGAAGAGGAGGAAGGGGAGGAGGCGTTGGAGGCCGATGCATCGTTCCCTGCGCTTGGGCCCGACTCGGACCCTGCCACGGAGGGCAGACGAGGCTTGCGCCCAAGCACGATGAGATCGCCCACCACGCGCGTCGGCTCCGCCTCGCTGATGAGATACTCCATCGCCTCGTCGCCGACCTGGTCGTACGCGGCCACCTCGACGCCACCGGCGGCACTTGCACCGCCGCGACTCGTTCGGTCGTGCGTCGTCGTCGAGCTCTTGAGCCGCTGTGCGACGGAGCCTGCCGTTGTGCTGGCGGTGGGCCTGCCGCGGATGACGGCGCGGTGGAAGCGACGGGCTTGATTCTCGGAGAGGCCCCATGTGACGTAGGCGCCGGAGCGGAAGATGAACGTCTCCCCTGGTAGCGGTGCAGCCTTGTCAAACGAGGTGGACGACGATGAGGCGGCGGAAGGGGCCGCGCTCGGTTCTTGTGCACTGGAGGCAGCTGCTGCTGATGAAGGCGGTGCTGGCCAGGTGGGAATGTGGATCACGTCGCCCTCCTCGAGGAGGGACCATCCCTGGGGCAGGCGTCCGCTGCGTGCCAGTTGGGCAAAGTCGTACGCCTGGGCGGTGGAGTAGGCGATGACCTCGGGCAGCTCTTCGAGCTCGACGTCGTCTTTCGTCCTCGCGTGTGCGCTCCTTGCCAAGTCGTCGGCGGGCGATGTCGACTCAGCGTGCTGTTGCTGCTGTTGTTGCTGCCGCTGATGCTGAGGCTGCGACGGTGCGCCTGACCCGGACGCGGCTGGTTGCTGACCGGGCAGCTGCGGCTGGAGCTGTGCGCGCGATGCCTGGGCGGCCTTGACCTTGGCCATGGGAATCTTGGACCGCGTCCTGTTCAGTGCTTCGGAGCGCGCGCGCTGTTGTTGTTGCTGCTGCTGCTGCTGCTGCTGAGAGTCCGATGCCTGGGCTGCTCTTGCTGAGGAGACGAGCGTCCTTGCCAGCGCCGGCGTTGCGCTTCTCGGTGCTGCCACGCCCGCCCATCGCAGTGAGGCACTGAGCAGCTGTCTGCCTGCCATCGTTGCTGCCTTGGCCGTCGTCGTCGTCGTCGTCGTCGTTATGGACGAGGTCGAAGTATGAGGAGGTGGGTTTGTGTACGTCCATCGGGGGTGGCTGCCTCCACTTGTTTCCCACGGTCCCTGGATAGTAATGACTCTCGACGCTCTCGAGCCACTCGTCCTCGAGGACAACGACGACGACGACGACCACCTCCTCCTCCCAGCCTCCCGCAAGCACCTCCCGGGACGCCGACGCGCACGCGGCTCAGGCGCCCACGATGCCGTCCAAGCGCAAAGCCGGCGGGAGCTCGGCGGCGGCGGCGGCGGCGGCGGCGTCCAAGTCGGCGTCGAAGAGCAAGTCGAAGACGAAGGCAGCACCGCGACCGCTGCCAGACGCGTGGCGACCCGCAACGGCACCCATCCCACCGGGCGAGCCGTTCCACCTCGAGGCCGACGAGTATTACCCCACCGACACCTACTGGGACGCCCTCCCCGTCTTCTGCCCCACCTGGGACCAGTTCAGCGACTTCTACACATACGTACGCCGCATCGCCAACGTCGGGCGCGAGTACGGCATCGTCAAGATTGTCCCTCCCCAGGAGTGGAAGGACCGCCAGCCGGACCTCACCCACAAGCTCAAGCACATCAGGATTGTCGATCCCATCATGCAGAACGTGCAGTCGGCAGGCAACCGCACCTACCAGCAGATCAACGTCGTCCAGCACAAGACGTACTCGGTCCAAGAGTGGGCAGAGCTCTGCCAGTCGGCAGCCCACCGCGGACCCGAGCTGCGCAAGCTGCAAGAGCGCCTGCGACGCGAGGAGGAGCTCCAGATGCAGGCCGATGAGCTCTTCGGACCGAACACCAAGTCCAAGAAGACGGCCGACGGTGCGACGGCGGCAGCCGAGTCCCTGCTTCCCACTCCTCCTCAGTCCACGACTGCGGACAGCCCTTCCTCGCCCCACGAGGAGGCAACTCAAGACGCCGCCGCTGGACCCTCGTCCATGGCGTCGAATGCTGAGCAGAGCGGCAACGAGTCCGCCGAGGGCACATGGGACTACAAGCGCGACTGGATGCGCGAGTTCCTGCCCGCAGCCGAGGTGGCGACGGCCGACCCGTCCGAGTTTACCATCAGCATCTGCGCGTTGATCGAGGTCGAGTACTGGCGCAAGCTCGGAGCGCTCAAGTCGGGCACTGCTGTACCCGTGGCGCGTCCCGGTGCCGAGCACCGCGGCGCGCTGTACGGCGCCGACCAGAGCGGCACGCTCTTCGATGATGACGAGCGCGTGTGGAACATTGGCAAGCTCGACAACCCGCTCACGCGCATGCTTGGCTGCATCGATGAGAAGGGCAACTGGGGACAAGAGGAGGAGGACGGTGGCAGCCACTCGGCGCAGGCGGGCAAGTCTTCGTCGGCGGCGACAAGCGGCTCGAGCAAGGGCAAGGGGAAGGCCAGGCAGGCTCGAGCGACGGAGCTGGACGAGAGCACGGCGTCGGCGATTGCGGGCGTGACGACGCCGTACCTCTACTTTGGGATGTGGCAGTCAACGTTCAGCTGGCACGTCGAGGACATGGACCTGTGCTCGATCAACTACCTCCACTTTGGTGCGCCCAAGCAGTGGTACGCCATTCCGCAGCGGCACCGGAGACGGTTCGAGACGGCCATGGAGGCGGCGTTCCCGAGCGATGCGCGGCGGTGCAAGCAGTTCCTGCGCCACAAGTCGTACCTGGTCCACCCCTCGACGCTGGCGTCGATCAAGCCGCTCAAGATGGTGCAGCATGCGGGTGAGATTATCCTCACGTTCCCGTACGGCTACCACAGCGGCTTCAACATGGGCTTCAACTGTGCCGAGTCGACCAACTTTGCGCTCGATGACTGGGTGGACATTGGGATGGATGCCAAGGTGTGCGAGTGCCCCGATCGGGAGGAGCAGGTGTGGATCGATGTGGGGCGGCTGTACGAGCGGGCGATGTCGCTTCAGCGCGAGAAGGAGGAGGAGAAGGAGAGGGAGGAGGAGGAGGGTGCCGAGGCCAAGCCATCGAAGACGGCGAAGGGCAAGACGGGCGCATCTTCTGCAAAGACGGGTGCCAAGGCGTCATCGTCGACGACGACGACGACGACGACGAAGGTCAAGGCCAAGGGCAAGGGCAAGGCGGTCGATGCACCGGGTCCCCGTCGTCCCACTCAAGCTGCCAAGAAGTCGGGCAAGTCGGCCTCGAAGGCGAGCGTGGACGAGGCGTCAGCGTCGGCGTCCGGGTCGGACTCGGACTCAGACTCAGACTCGGACTCGGACATGGACGCCATTTCGTACTGCAAGGATCTGCTCGAGGCCGACGCGGGGCTGCCCGAGGCGAAGCGGCGCAAGTACCGGCACCAGCTCGACTCGGTCCGGGACGGGCTGGCGTTGTTTGCGCTGGAGAATGCGCGGCTGAAGGATGATGTCAAGCGGCTGCGGGCCAAGCTGGAGCGCAAGGAGCGGGAGCGGTTGGGTGGCGGGGGCGGTGGATCGGCGTCGGCGTCGGTGTCGGCATCGTCCTCGTCGACGACGACGGAGACGAGCCGGAAGCGCAAGGGCCACCCGGGCGAGCCGAGTGCCGGCGACGACGAGGGTGCCGAGGCGGCGGTGAAGCCGGTGCGGACGGCGAAGAAGGCGGTGGCTGCGCTGCCGAGGCGCTGAGCGTCTGAGCGTGTGGGCCGCGTTGCCAGCTCGACGCGCGGTCCTCTCCCCGGCGTGTCCTCAAGACTCCAGACGAAGGGGCGGCGGGCTCCCTCAGCCTTGCGCCTCGCCTGCTGCCGTCGTTGCCTCCTCCATGTTGTACGTTGTTCTGCTCCGAGTGACGCTTGCATACCCTGCCATCGTACCCAGCGTCCTGTGCGTGCATGTCGGCGTGACAAGGGCTTACAGGACTCACGCGTCGGTGGGGCTGGAGTCCATCACCACGACGACCATCATCAACAGCATCAGCATCGCCGGGCGGCCCAAGGACGGGACAGGACAGACGCAGGAGGGCGGCCAGCACAGCGCAGGGCTTGGCAAGGCAGGGCCGAGCATGCCGCCGCGCTCGAGCGGGGCAGCATCGACGTGGGCACCGACCGCGTCACCGTCGCCTGCCACTGCAGCCTCCAGCCATGGCACCGGCACTGGCAACCCAGCCCACGCACCAGCGCCCTCGACGTCGTCCTCAACATCGTCCTACTTTGACGAGCACAGCTTTCGCCAGCAGCAGCAGCAGCAGCAACAGGCAGCCGCGCTCGACGAGGCGGCCGCTGCCTTTGTCCTCGTTCAGCAGCTGCAGCGGCACCAGCAACAGCAACAATGGCATCAGGGGAGTTCCTTCCAGCAGCAGCGTCGCGCGTACGCCTCGGCGCCCTCCTCGCCGGGCTTGCATGCGCACGCGGGGGCCAGCGCGGGCAGGAGCGGCAGGACGGGCTCGAGGCCTTCGTCCAGGTCGGGCATCACCCAGGGTGCGGGTGCCGGTGCAAGCTTCCTAGGAGGAGCAGGTGGAGGAGGGACGGGGAGCGGCCCAACACGCTCGCGCTCAGGCTCCAACGCGTCGTCCGCGTCCTCCTCGCACCTCTCCTCGCTCAGCGGCAGCGTCCTGGGCTCCTCGGGCGGCGTCGGCGTCGGCGGGAGCGAGAGAGGGAGCAGTGGCTTCGGCGTGGGCGGAGCAGGCAGCCCGGCGAGCAGTCGAGCCTCGTTCTACGCCCAACTCTCGCCCTCGGCGCTCAATGCGCTCCCCCCGGCCCTCTTCCCGCTCACGCCTCTCCCGCCGCCACGCTCCAGCGCACAATCACACTCGCAAGCTCAAGGATCGACGTCGGCGCTGCCACTCTCGCTCTCACTGGCGCTGGCGCAGCCGCACGACGACGCGCCGCCTTCCTACTCGGTTGCTACCGCCCAGAGCGCGGGCGCGAGTACAGGTACAAGCGTAGCACGATTCAGCGGCGGCGCCGGTGGCGCCTCGTCCTCCTCGTCGCACCGCGGACCGCCCTCCGCCCGGCCAAGTATAGGAGGGAGCAGCACAGGCGGCGGCGGCGCCTCGAATCGCTCACGATCGGAGGACGACCTCACCTACTATCGCAGCGGCGCCTCGTCGGGCGCGAGCACGCCCTCCGCTCGGCCTTCTCGCCGGAGTTCGGCGGGCGCGGGATCGCAGGTGGGAGGAGGAGGGATGTTGATGATGATGCCGCTCGAGCCTTTGCATCGTCCTCCTCCTCAGCCTTCGGGCTCATCGTCATCGTCTAGAGCGAGGGCGGAGAGCGCGAGGGGAGGGAGGTGCGTTGGTTCGGGAGGGGACGGTGTCTGGGGTGGGTCAGAAGGGCAGCAGAGCAGGCTTCGCTCACGGACGCGTCCTAGAGCACGGGCGAGGGAGGAGGCTGGGGAGGAGGAAGACGACGACGAGGATGTCGGTCTGTCGGTGAGAAGGACGTCAAGAGCGAACGGCGCTAGTATGCCACCTGCTGCCGCTCCCTCACAAGGTCGACATGATGGCGCACGACAAGCACAAGCACACGCACACACATCGCACTTTTGCACGCCAGCCGACTCGGCACCGATCCTCTCACGACGACGAAGACTAGCAACGAAAGTCTGCGCCCTCCTTTGGAGGCCCCCCTCCCTAGCCATCCTCCTCCGCTCGCTCCTCCGCCTCCTCCTCCGCCTCCTCCTCGCCCCCATCTGGCTCTTCACCTCGGTCCCGCTCTCCTCCCAGGCGGTGGTCGACGCGCAGCCGTGGGGGATCCGCGTGCTCCTCTTCCCGCTGCGGCTCTTTGCGGCCGTGCCCGGCTGCGTGGGCACGTTTTGGTTACTGAGGAATATGTGGATCGCGCTGGAGGTGGAGCGGCCGCGGTGGCTTCTTTCGACGATGGCGTCGGGCTTGAAGCACTTGGCGAGCGGTGCATCGAGTGATGGTGGTTCGATCTCGTTGCAGCAGCCTTCTGATTCGATGAGGAGGAAGGACCACCCGACGGCTGTGGTATTCGCGCTTGCCTCGCTCTGGGTGAGTTGGTGTCCGCCTTTTCGATACTGAGACGATGGCTGACCGCATCGCTGTCCTCCCGCAGAGTCTCTCCACGGCATACTACGCCCTCTCGCTGACGACGCTCCTCCTCCGACGCTGGCTCCTCTACTACTCGCCCCTCTCCTCCATCATCCGCCTCGTCGCCCTCCAAGCCATCTGCTGGCCCCTCGTCCGCATCACGCTCTACGTCTTTGGGCCCGCCCGCCCGCTCGAGGCGTGGATCCTGATCGCGTCCACCACGACGTTTAGCGATACGGTCGCGCGGTGGGTCGTGAGCAATATTGTGGATCGGCTGGAGGGGGGTGGGTTGGGAGCTTGGGTGGGGGAGGAGAGCGAGTGGGAGGGTCGTAGTGCTGGTGGCGGTGCCGGTGCGGGCGAGGGTGACGGCTCGGCGGTTGGTGGTCTCTCTGAAGGGGACACGACGGAGGAAGTCCTACAGAGTGCAGGCACGCGGCGCCGCTCCCGGCGGAGGGCGAGACGGCGCTCGTCGGTCGCGCGTCCCTTGGCCGTGCCGGATGGGAATGGCGGTCGGATCCTCCTCAAGGAATCGACGGACGACTCGGAGGGCGACGGCCTCATTCGCTCCTACACGCACCGCGAGAGCGTGTATGGCGGTCCTGGGCCGGCACTGGACGAAGAGGGTCCGACTACCTCTGGGGGCCGCCAGCGCCGGCGCCGGCGGCGGTATTGTCGACGTTGTCATCGGCGGCGGCGCAGGCGGACACGGCCAAGGCGGACGATGGACGGGGCTGAAGAAGAGGACGGGAACGAAGACGGGGACGCGGACGCATACCGACCGCGTCGAACCGCGTCCTTCCCGCGCCTACCCACCAGCGACCTCCTCCTCCTCGACGCCCTCCCTTCCTCCCTCCGCAACGGCGGCGGCGGACCAGACCCGAGAAGAGAGGGACGGACGAGGCCGTCGGTACACCCGCTCTCGTCGCCTACCTCCACGGCGGACCTGCTCGGGCTCCACGCGCGCATCGCGGCGCGCGGACTGGAGGCTCATGTGGGCGCTTCGTCCGCCGAAGAATCGGACTTTCAAGCGTCGGAGTCGGAGTCGGAAGGAGGCGAGGGCGGGCCGTTCACTTGCTCTTGCTCGTGCGACTCTGACGAGGAAGACGACGACGACGACGACGACGACGACGACGACGACGACGAAGAGGAGGAGCATCGGACGAGTTGCTCGACGTGCGGCGAGGGATCGTGCTCGAGTTTGGATCATGGCCCATCTCGTCCTCGTGCACGACGGGGCGCAGGGAGAGCGCGTCGTCATGGAGATCGCACACGCCCACACCGCTCCAGGGACGGCGGGAGGAGGCTCTCACGAGGAGGCGATACCGAGCCCGACACCGACTCCAATACCGGCACAGACACAGACACAGATACGGACACAGACGTCCACCAGCCCAACCCACACACCCATCCAAGCGACGCAGGACGGAGACCAAGCTCATCAGCCCCGCGCCGCCCCCAAGCCCGAGCCCGAGCCCACACCCACACCCGCACCCGAACCCGCGGCCAAGCTCTAGGGTCAGGAGCACCAGCACCAGCACCAGCACCAGGGGACGTAGCCCTCCTGCCCGTGCGCCGCGTCTTCCACTGGGACGTGGCGATCAAGCGCAACATCTTGCCGATGGGCGTGCTGGCGTACCTCTCCCTCTGGGCGCTCCTGGCGAGCGAGCGGGTCGAGGGGCGGGGGCGCTAGGGGTTGGTTCGGGGCTTGGTTGGTTGGTGTAGGACGTAGGTGCTGGTCTGGGTATCCATCTCACGCTACTGTACTTGCTCCCATCTTGCGCATAACATAGTCACACATAGAGCCTCGAAGCACGGCACCTTCCGACGCGCGAACGCTCGACGTCTTGGTTGAGATTGGGCGAGAGGACCACCAGAAAACATGAGATTCAGAGCGGAGCAAGAGGGAGACAAAGCGGGTGAGAAAGAGAGGAGAAGAGCCACCAGACTAGATGGGCTCATTCATGGATCATAAACGCGAAACGGTCGGAGCGGGGCGGGCCCCGGCCTCCGGGGGGGCTACTCGTACAGCCTTCGTTTCGCAGGCGGATAGGTGGACCAGCGACGACGCTGGACGTCTTGACGCGCCTGCACATCCGTCCGTCCGTCCGTGGCTCGGGCGTGCCACACCATACTGCCAGGTTGTTCGTTGTCCCGACCCGACCCGGCCGGCCGGCCGGCCGTCGTAGCTCGTAGCTCGTCGGCCGAAGGAGGGCAGCACTGCGCCCGCCCTCCGTCCGTCCGTCCGTACAACAAGCGCCACGCAGCGCGACGCGACGCGACGCGGTGCAAGCAGAGACGCAGCACCGTGCCTCGACCTCGGCCGCTGGCTCTGCCTTGGACGCGCCACACCCGACTGGGGCCCCCTCCCCCGTCCTTTGTGTAGACTTGACGGTGGCGGAGCTCTTGCGGAATCGGAGTGTGGCGGGCGGTTGAGCTTGGGGAGGAGAACTCGGTGCCGTCGCGCCCCGTCCCTGTGTCCCTGTCCCTGCCGACCCTGCCTCCGCTCGTCCTGATCGTCCCGACCACCGAATCTCGCTGGGGATAGACTTGAGGTCGACCTGATGGTATACCTAGCTGAGAGGGGAGTGATGAGGAGTGGGAGGAACGAGAGGGAGGAATTGGGGAGAGGGAGAGGGAGGGGCGCAAAGGCGGCATCCTAGTCGTCGTCCGACTGCGAGCCCCCATAACAACAAGACCGTCAGCTCTCTGTCCAGCCCTCTCAAACGATAGTGTTAAGGAAATTAGCCACTCACGTCGCTCATGAACTCGTCCTCATCGTCCTCGTCGAGGTCCTCGAAGACGGAGGCCTCGACGCGGTAGCGCAGGATGCCGCCAATGCCACCAAAGCCCTTGCAGAATTGCATGCCCTCTTGCGACCGGTCCGTGACGACTGTCAGATGAGCAAATGAACAGGTGAGTGCCCAGATTACAAACTTGCCACCGACAGAATGAGACCAAGACTCACACTCGAGGTTGGTGCCAAACGAGCGGTAGTTCTCCGCAAGCCACTCGAGAAGGGGCTGAGGCTCCTCGACGGGCTCCATCTCCTGACCCGTCGCCTTGTCTTGGAAGCGCGTCTTGTCCTTGGCCTGCTCGGGGGTGAGGAGCAGGACCTGGGTGTTTCCCTCCGAGTCGCGGAGCTGGTGGCGCTGCACGTCGAGGTTCTCCCACACGATGAGCGTCTCGACGGCCCCGAGCTCGAGCGCCTTGAAGGTGTCCACGAGACCGAAGCAGTACTTGCCCGTCTCGAGCGAGATCTCGTCAAAGTACTTTTGGATGAGCTTCTTCTCCTGGACAAACTTGACGTTTTGGAGCGACTCGGCACTGAGCTCGATGGCCTGGTTGAAGCCGTTCTCGCCGCCGTAGGAGACGTCGACGGTGCGGATGATCTTGGTGGCGAGACGCGGGTCGAACATGTCCGACTGGCCGAGCTCCGTCTTGAAGTCGGCGGAACCGGCGAGGATGAGGCCGGCACAGTTGCACTTGTTGTCGGTGATAAAGTGCTGGGTGGCGAGCTCGGCGACCTTGCGGACGTAGTTGTGGCGGGCCTCCTCACGGAGACGGGCGAAACGCATGGCCGACTGACCACCGCGGCCGTGCTTCTTGGGGAGGTCGACGGAGAACTTGTAGAGGACGGTGCGGGTGTTGCCGGAGAGGATGCCGAAGAGGGCGCCGTTACCGTCCATGATGATGAAGCCAAACTTGGAGTCGGACTCGAGGAGCTCGGCGAGGGCCTCGGTGTGGAACTTGTTGTCGCACATGTAGAGGGACGTGTTGATGGGCTTGAAGGGTTCAAAGCTGAAGTTGACCTTCTTCTCCTTGCCCTCGTCGGTGAGGATGGTGCCGCAGTAGAGGACGAGGCCGTTGTCGGGGACGCGGTTGTACGTCTTGAGACGCTGCTGTGTGGACGTGATGGCGCTGAGGACGGAGAGGCGGTTGACGCGCGACTTGATGTTGGAGGCGGTGCCGTACTCCTGTGTGAGCATGTTGGTGGCCTGGGAGAGCTGCGACTTGGGCGGGAGGATGAGGGAGATCATCGAGGTGCCGGCCCCGCGGGCAGCATCGAGCGACTTGACGAGCTTCTTGACCTTCCAGATCTGAAGACACAAGCGCAGGCGGTGAGCACGATACGAAGCCGTCGCCCCCTGCCAAGATGAGGTGGCCGCCACGTCGGCACTCACCTGGATGTTGGCATCGTTGTCCTGCGACGGTTGGGACGCCATCTTGGAGGCAGAGAGGGAGCACCGGGCAGCGGGCCGCGTCTACGTGGGTGGGTGTGAGGGGGCGGAAGGAGGAGTCGATACCGCAGAGAGAAGCTGCTGGCCTGGCGGCGCGTCGTCGTCGAGATGAACGTCGTCGTCGTCGAGTTGGACGGCGTCCAGCGCAAGAAGAAATTCATGAAGGTCGTCATGGCGGAGGGGGGCGTGGGGCCAGCGCAACACGGTGTCGACAGGACCCTCGCTCCCTTGCCACCACGGCTCGCTCACCCTCGTGCTCGCCGACGTCGTCCCCACCGAGGTCGAGGTCGAGGTCGACGATGAGCTCGCGCTGCTCGACGTTGGCGGCGGCCTGCCTTCTTCAATGGCACCTGCTGCTGGCACCGAGATCTCCTCCTCCTCCTCGCCTGGCCTGCTGCGGTAGGCTGACGATGGGGGACGCCTTGCCATTCCAGTACTGATGACCCCTTGCCTTGCTGCCCTAGCATCAGCAGATCCACCCTGCCTCCACGCTGGAGTGCTGCTACAGCGCGCCGTGCAAGGCTGTCTGTCAAGGACGCAAGGGCGATGCTACGCGGACAAGAAGGCTAGCAAGCCAGCTTCCAAGAGCGATGGGTTCACTGGCAAGGCCGACGACTACGCCGCACCATTCCCAAGAAGGCACGGTGGCCACGACGCGTTCGCTGCGAGGGCCATGCCCAGCAAGGACACGAAGTTGGCCTCGAGGGCCTTGCCTACGCTGCCGGACCGGCTGAGCCCCGTCGTTGTCGCCGCCGGTACGCGCCGACCGAGCAAGCCGTGGGTCCGTCTACGGACGACGGCAAGATGTACGCGCTCGCTCAAGTTGGACACGTCAAGACTGCCCCAAGGCGGCTACCATCAGCTTGCCCTCGACCGTCACGAGCACGAGCGCGTACTGTGCCCAGCAAGTCGATCTGCGGCCATCGTAAATGGCTCTGGCCAACGATGCTTGGACCTTGCTTGGATCGACGGCCACCATCAAGGACTTCGACAGTAGGCAAGGCTGTGCCTTTACACACGCACACGATCAAGGCCAAGGCCGTCCACCTCCGACAAGAGCTTCTCGGCTTGAGACCGACCCCCCTCGTTGACAGTGTTCATCGATGGGATCCATCCCTGCCGGCTCGACAACGTAAACCGTTCGACATTGGTACGCTGAAGCATCTCCATGCCCACAGGCGGCAAGCTCGCGCCCTCGCCCTCGGCCACACCCAAGCGGCAGCCCTCACTCGCCCTCGCTGGTTTCCGCAGTCGACGGGCAACACAGCCTCCCACGCATTCTTAACAGCAGAGACGGACAGCGCGTACAACGGCACAGCGCCCCGAAGCCGGTTGCCAGGATCGGAACGGGTCGGGATGACAAATGGCCCACTGCCTCTTCGCCGATCTTCCAAGTGTGGCGCACGCTCCCGCCCCTTCGCGGTCCCTGCCGATGAACCACGTTGCGCCGCGGACCTCCTCAAGTCACCGCCGCGCTTGAGACACGGTCGAGGCATGTACGGACAGAGGCAAGGCCGGCGACGACGTCGACGCGGCGTTGGCCCCTGTGGCCTGCACACGGGCGAGTGCTGGGCGGAACGGCTGCTGAGGAAAGCGATTGAGAGTGCTGAGCGCGGCGCCCGGCGGACAGCGGGCGGTGGAGCGGCCTGGCGGCATTCATCGGCCAGGGCGCGGCCTGTGCCCGATGAGAAACCGGTGATGATGACGGCCCGGGACGAGGTTGAAGCTGACAATCGCCCGGGCCTCGGAGCCAACCCAGCAGCAGGTGAAGGAACACATGTCGACGGGCCCGTCGAAGGAAAACGGTCAAATATCGGACTCCTTCGTCAGCATCGACGTCTTCAGCACCACCACCACCATCCTCAGCAACGGGTACAACGCTCTGCTCATCAAGCACAAGCAGCTCCTCCAACACCTCTTCTCACTCCCACATCCAACACAGCAACCATGGCAGGCGACGCAGGCAAGGGCGCCGGTCTCTTCAAGACGCGGTGCGCACAATGTCACACCGTCGAGGCAGGCGGCCCGCACAAGGTCGGCCCCAACCTCCACGGCCTCTTTGGCCGCAAGACGGGTCAGGTACGTCTTCCCCTGCGCGTCGCACGCGCTGCGCTCTGGGCCGTTTGGTATGGGTACAGGTTGCTCATCCCGTCTGCTCGCCACCCGCGTCCCAGGCCGAGGGCTTCTCCTACACCGCTGCCAACGTCAACAAGGGCATCACCTGGAACGAGGACACCCTCTTCGAGTATCTCGAGGTCAGTACCCTCTTCCCCCGGGCCGCTTTGGTCGTGGCCACGTCGCTGACTCCCGGCCTTTCCACGCCTCGCCACGTCTACAGAACCCCAAGAAGTACATCCCTGGTACCAGTGCGTGATCGCGCCCTCAGAAGAAAGTCGCCAGACCCACGCCGAGCTGACCGTATTCTCCTCCTTCGTACGCGCGTTGCCACCGTCCCCCGCCTCCCGCTGCTCGACTTGCGCACATCAGAGATGGCCGTGAGTACCGGACGCGCCACCTGCTTCTACACATGGACCCTGCTCTAACTCTTGCTTGCTCCTCCCTTCTCCCTGCGTTTCCAGTTCGCCGGTCTCAAGAAGGAGAAGGACCGCCACGACCTCATCGCCTACCTCAAGGACAGCGTGAGTAGCCCTCCTGCCTTCCTCGGCCGTCATCCTGGAGACTTAGACTGACGCGTCTGGGGTCCCTTGATCCCTTGATCGGTTTACAGACCAAGTAAACGGGCACACGCCACCGCGAGTGAGATCGAGGGGTGGTGGTGCCGGGGACGGCGCGGTGCCGACGAGGGGAGGGACGTGTCGCGAGGCTCGTATCCCGCCACACGCTCCACGTCTCCCTACTCCCTGTGCTGTGCGTGTGCCGCACCAGTCTCAGGGTCCACCATCCCTAGCCTCCCCGAACCGACATATACACCGTCCCACCGGTCCCATCCGATCCCTCGATCCCGCTCTATCATCAGCAAGCCGTAATGCGAGCCCCTCCTCCCCTTTACACTCACGCGCACGCCCACCGTCTTCTCTCTGTCCATTCCCTTCCCGGTCCGGTGTGCTTTGCCTGGGCCTCTCCCTCCCTCCTCCTCCCAGGATCCCAGACTCTCAGGTCCTCCCCTCCTTCCCAGGCTTCTTCTAGCAGTGTTCCTCGTCTCGTTTCTCGATGTCAGGTCAATGACCCAAACCCCACTCACCGCTCGCACATTCCCCAACCTCGTCTCGAGCGTGAGGGACGTCGTTTGAGAAGGCGTTTCGTTCATGTTGCGAGCGAGCGAGCGAGAGAGGGAGAGATGCTTCGAGTCTTCGAGATGCTACAAGGGCTGAGATCGGGTCGGGCGTCCTTGGACGTCGTTAGACGTTCGTCGTGCGCATCATCGTGCGAGCTTGAAGCTGGGCCGAGAACTTGGCGGAGGCGGAGGCGGAGGCGGGGCCGGAGGCGGAGGCGGAGGCGGGGCCGGAGGCGGAGGCGGAGGCGGGGCCGGAGGCGGGGCCGGAGGCGGGGCCGGAGGCGGGGCCGGAGGCTGGGTGGGTCGGTTGGTGGAGGCGTAGGCAAGAGGTACCGCCTCTGCTTCTGCCTCTGCCTCGGCCTCCATCATCGCCCTCGCTATCCAGCTGCGTATCGCCCTGCGTCCCGAGCCTACCACGTACCGTCCAACCAACCTACCAAGCCCCGCGCCCGCCCCACAAGCCCAGGGCCCGCCCGTCCAAAGGTCCCAATGCTCAAACGCGGTACCGCTTCGTGCTCCCCTTTTCGAACAGGTGCCGGACGACGTAGACCTGGGCGACGGAGATGCCGATGATGACGAGGCTCTCGATGACCGAGTACCAGAAGATGCGGGACCTGCGTGGTGCGAGATGGGATGCGATGAGTTGGTCTTTCCTTGGCTGTGGCCAAAGGAGTTCAAGAGGGCCACGCTGGGCAAGGACGGAACTCACTGTGTACTGATGACCGTGTTGAAGTTGCGGTTCTCCCTCGTGCGGAAGTAGCGCTGTGTGCGCGAGATGGCGCTGAGCTTGGCGTCGACGGTCATGATGCTGTCCTGGAGCGGGGCCGAGTGCTCGGCGAGCTCCTTGGCCTTGGAGATGGGCAGCTCGAGCCGGGGCTCGGACTCGACGGTGATGTCGAAGTCGATCTGTGTGGACATATCGTTGGCGTGTCAGGCATGGAGATGAGGAGATGAGGGACGGCCAGATGAGGGAGATAGGGAAAGAGACGCACCAGCTTCTCGCCAAAGTAGGTGTTGTCGTTCTCGAAGCAGAACGAGTACTCGCCGACGTCGTTGCCGGTAAAGACAATGTCGAGCTGGCGCTGGTGAATGCCGCCGAGGATGTGCTTGCCTTGCGGGCCCTCGATGTGGTAGTCGACCTCGGGGCTGGCGCTCTGGACGGCAAAGTAGAAGCCGACCTTCTCGCCCTCCTTGTCGACCCAGGCGTGGTAGCACGCCTTTTCGTGCGGGTGCAGGACGGTCGTCAGGGCGGCTGCCGAGACGTGGGAGGGCAGCAGGGCCAGCATGGCGAGGGCGGCGGTGAGCAGGAGCGAGGCGAGGCTCATGCTGGGTGTTGCCTGGACCCGCCGTCTTGAGGATGAGGAGGAGCTGCTGGGAGACGCCAGGCCTCCTCTTGATGGGCGGCGTGGGCCCACCGTCGTCGTCGTGTGCGCGCTTGCTGCCGTCATGCCTGCGCTCCTCCACGGGTGTTGTGTGCGCTGGCCGTCGTCGTCGTCGTCGTCGTCGTCGAGGTCGCCAATGCTGTCTGCGTGGAAGGACGACCCCCACACCTCGGCGCCTTCCCCAGGATGAACGCATGATCATCCATTGCCACCCTTCGCAATACACTGAGTACCTTCAACGCCATCGACGACGTTGTCAACCTCGACGTCGACGTCGACGTGCCCAAGAACGACCAGGTTGAAGGCAGGCAGGCATGGCGGGGCTCATCGACGACATCTTTGCGCAGACCAAGACCAAGGCGGCGGCGGGTCCATCAGCCAGCACCAAGAAGGCCAAGGACAGGACGCCCAAGCATGCCTCTTCTTCGTCGTCGTCGGCCAGCGAGAGCACCAAGAAGAAGGGCAAGCGCAAGCTCGACAGCATAGACGACGACGGCGGAGACCTCAAGGAGCCCGTCCACGCCGGCGCCGACAAGGCCAACAAGAAGAAGCGCGTCGCCAAGCCCAAGTCAAACGGTGGAGGAGGAGGCGAGCCCGAGACGGTCCTCGACCCATCCTTACCCTCCCACTCGACCTCGTCTGCGTCCATACTACCATCCTCAGCATCAGGCGGAACGAAGAGGGGAGCACAAGGCAGGCTCTACACCGCCAAGGACGAGGACGACATCGCATTCGCAGACTCGCGAGGATCCACACGTACGTCTTGCAATGCTCCTCATCGGTGTTGCCTGCGCTCGTCTCACTCCCATCTCCCTTTCTCGCAGGCAAACGGACAGAAGAAGGGTTCCCCATCTACACCGAGGCCGAGCTCAAGATTGGCCTGGGCGGAGACACGCCGCTCTGTCCGTTTGATTGTGATTGCTGTGAGTAGGGCGTGTGTTGTCGGGCATCTTGAACATGCATTCTGATCCGACGGGGCCATCTCCCATACCTTGACAGGCTTCTAGATCCTCATACCCTCCTTGTCTGGCCCCTTTTCCTCATCGCAGATAGACTCCAGAAGAATACCCATCGAGACGACGGAAGATAGAGAAGATCAGGCACGTCTTCTTCGTACGTCGTGACGACAGAACGGTAAGAAAAGCAGAGCGAAGCGCCCCAGAAGACGAAACAACTGATTACGAGGAGGAAGGCGTCACAGCAAGCTCAGGCCGGGCTGGTGACAGATGCAAGTGTCTGAGAAACGGACGGACGAGTCGAGGACCGCCGGGGTGAGGACGCGGAGGCGTCAGTCTGGTCGATGCGCCGACATGGCCGAGGAAATCATCGCCACCAACCACCCTGACCCCCTCCCCCTCCTCCCCCATAACCGCCACCACCCCCGCCACCCTTCCAAGACCCCGACTGCGGCGTATCCGGCCGACTACTAAAGGCACTCGACGGCATCGTGCTGTACCCGCGCGTCGCACTGCTCCCACCGCCCACGCTCCCACGCGCGTACGACGACGAGCTCGCCGCTCCCCCTCCACCGCTCACCGAAGCCGGGGCCGAGTGGTGCGAGTCTCCCCACCCCGCCCCTCCCCCTCCCGCGCCCCCGCCAACGCCAACGCCAGCGGGAGAAGGAGGCCGCGTCGACCCCCTCGACTGCGACTGCTGCTGGTGGAAGAAGTGGTACGCCTGGGACACCTGCGCAATGCCCATCATGAGCTTCTCCAGCTCGGCCGACTCGCGCGCGCTCAGCGACAGGTCGCGCGGGTGCCGCTCTTCGTGCCGCGGGGGTAGGTTTGCGCTCGCGCCGCTTGCGAAGCGCGCGAGGGAGGAGGCGGCGTTGCTTTGGCCTTGGCCGGGGGCTGGGGCCGTATCGTCGTCGTCATCGGGCAAGTCCTCCATCTCGTCGTCGTCCTCCGCGTCCAGATCCCTCCCACCCCTCCCACCAGCTGCGTAACCGCCTCCACCGCCCCCACCACGAGCCTGGTACGCCCCCTCCCCCCGACTCCGCCACGGCCGCTTCCCAATCCCCTGGAACACGCGCAGCATGCACACATTCAGCACCGACTTGAGCCGCTCCACGTCGTCGAGTGCATCAATGTTGCCCACGACGGGCAGCCAGCCGTCGCACTGCAAGCCGCGGTGCGAGATGCGGATATCGTACGCCCCGAAGAGGAGGTACGAGAGCGGGTCAATGCGCGTGCACATCCGCAGCATCGTCTGCGGCGTGCTGTTGTTCGTCGCCGTCACGCCCGTCGTGTTGCGCGTCTTCTCGCCAAACGCGATGAGCTCCGTCTCGCCCTTTTGCAGGTTGGGCTCGTCCTTCGTGTGCTTCTTGTGGCACAGGCTTGATGGGTGCACGAAGCAGGACTGCGGGAAGGGTCTCAAGTCAGTCAGTAGACAAGATCGTTTGACAAGGGGCGGGGAAGATGGAAGCTCACCCTGTCCTGCGAAGTCCGATAGGACGACTTCTCCGTCGTCCGGATCGCAAAGTTGGGCGCGGCCGACATGGCAATGAGGGCCGCCAGCAACGACGGCTTGTTGGAGTTGACGTTGAGCTCAGCCGAGGCAATCTCGTACCGCCCCCAGGAGGAGAAGCGATTGTGGCCCCCGCCCGAGTCGGCGTGCTCGCCAAGCACGGCTCGAATGACACCCGCCCGCTCCATGCTCTGGAACAAGTGCTCCTTGACCTGTTGGACCTGCAGCAACGTCGACTTGCTCAAGAAGTTGTCCGAGCAGAACCGATTCGCAGCGACGTAGTTGCCCCGCCCCTGGAGGTCCCACCACGCATAGTAGGCCCGAAGCGCAGTGAGCGCATCCGAGCGGAACTCGGGCGGGCACCAGCTCGCCTTGATCGCGTCTGCCTGCGTCTTGAGCTGGAGCGGCGCCATGAACGGGTCGCGGTTCGTCAGGATGGCCGCGAGCGTCACGGCCGGGTCGAGACAGCGGAAAAAGGCGCCGTATAGGCAGAACTTGCCCATGAATGTGTCCACAGGCAACTGGAGCAGGACGAGGCCGAGCGAGGTGAGCTTGCCGTTTGCGTCGAGGGCGCCGACCATCTTGAGTTTCTCAATCGCGGCCGTGACTCGCTCGGGCGCGGGGGGCTCAATGGCAGAAGCCAGCACGTCCTCCACCTCCATACCAGGGATGGCAAGCGCCTTCACGTGCATCACGACGTTGCTGAGGTCGAGTCGCTTCATCTCGACAGTCTGGTTGACCTTGAGCTTGTCGTAGCGCGCGTTGCTCAGAACACCGTAGTACTCGCCTGGCCGATGACGGCCCGCACGACCCGCTCGCTGGTTGAGGTTGCTCGTCCCCACCCATGCGCTGACCAGACTGGACAGATGGCGCTCCGGATCGTACCGCTTCTCCTTGATCCGACCCGTGTCCACAACGTAGACCACGTCCGGGATCGTGATGGAGGTCTCGGCAATGTTGGTGGCGAGAATGATGCGCCGAATCGTTGGCGAGCGCGGCGGCTCAAAGACGGCTTGCTGTTCCGCAATGCTGACCGAGCTGTGCAGGACGTGGATCTCGTAAAAGTCTGGGTTGTCGAACGGCAGCCCGAGTAGCGGATACCTGTGTGGCTCCATCAAGATGTTGTTGACCGCCTTGATCTCGTCCCAGCCGGGCAAGAAGACGAGGACGTGACCCTCCTTGGAGCGGGCCAGAACATCGGCGATCATGAGCGCGATGAGCGGATACGGCAGCTCGAGCACATCGATCGCGTCGGCACCCTCGTCGTCCGTCGGCTGGAACTCGCGCATCCCGCCGCGCTGCGTGATCTCGCGGTCGAGGTAGTCGCGCACGTTGCGCTCTTGCCACACCCAGCCGCCCATCTGCGGCGGCAGCCGAAGCTGTTCGAGCCGTGGCACAACTTCTTCGAGGAAGTGCTTTTCGACGGGGAAACTTCGGCCGGGAATCTCGACGACGGGCGCGAGCCGCTTCACCATGCTCCCGCCCGGTCCGATGGGCTGCTCCTCTGCAAAGTAGTTTTGGAACAGCTTCGGGTCGATGGTAGCGCTCATGAGCACGAGCTTGATCTCGGGTTTGCCCATACGCTTGCGCTCTGCCAGCACGCGTCGGATGACGACGAGAAGCAGGTCCGTCTCGACGTCGCGCTCGTGTACTTCGTCGACGACGACGTGGGTGAGCGTGTCGAGCCAGGTGTGGTCCTCGGCGTCGTCACCGAGCGAGTTTTGAAGGCGGCGGAGGAAGATACCGGTGGTACAGAAGGTGATCGAGCCGTTGTCGGCAGGTAGCTTGCTCTCGAACCGCACTTGGTATCCGACAGTTTGGCCCAAGGGCTCGCCACGTTCTTTTGCCACTCGTTGTGCTACGCTGATGGCGGCGATTCGTCTTGGTTGTGTGCAGACAATGTTGCACTTGGCGCCCTCGCCTCGCATGATATAATCGTCGAACAAGATTTGTGGAATCTGGAGCACCACATGCAAAGGTAAGTCAGCGTCCGCTCTTGAGCATGTGTTGGAAGCAAACTGCTCACCTGAGTTGTCTTGCCACTACCAGTCGCAGCCATGCAAATGGTGACCTGGTTGAGGTCGACCTTGACAAGCACGTCGTCCGCTTGCTTCGTAACGGGCAGACTTATGCGCTGCTCGCGCATAGCCGCATGCCCGTCGTCCAGCTGGTACTGCTTGAGGCCCTCCAATAGACGCTCGCTCTTGTGCTTGAGAAGTTCCTCGGACGGCCTGGGCACATGCCTTGCGCGTGCTCGTGGCGCGTCGCCGCTTGAATCGGCTTGCGCCTCGCCCGCCATCGTCATACCCGCAAGATCGCGCGGCCGACGCGCGTAGAGCTCCGTCGAGCGCGTTTCGTCGACGATCCGACAGATGCTCTCGTCGATCTCGTCGGGAAGGTCAAAGTACATGGACGGCGTACCGGCCAGGGGCGCGCCGGGCTTGCAGGTCGTCTCGAAGTGCTGGAAGAGTTGTGGGTCGTGGAGCTCGACAACTTGGACGGCGTCGAGGTAGGCTGCCTCTTGGGCGGCCTTCTTGCTCGTTCCGACACCCTTGCCTAGGTCAGCACCGCCGATGACCATGGTGCACTCCCAGGCTGTAAGGCCCGTCTTGCGCTTCTTGCCGCCGCCCTTGACTGACGACGCTTGCGCAGAGGGTTGACTTGGGAATCGGAAGTCTGGCTTGCCGAATTTGAACTCGTTGCAGTAGAAGGAGATAAACTCGCGAGCTCGTTCTGCATTGATTTTCGTCTTGCCATCGGAGAGGATTGCCGTTCTACCGTCGTTGCCTGTGACAGCTGCGACTGCTGAGCCCACGGGTGGCGCCAGCTTGTTGGCCGGAAGCGCGCCCGCGGCGGCGCGTGCAGCAAAGTCCTTGTACTCGTTTGCCTTGCGAATGGGGAGAAGGTTGTGTTGAAATAGTTGTGCGACGGCGTGGAGACTTGCAAGGTTCTCGGCGTCCTTGACATTCTTGTCGTGGCCAATGCCAAGCACATAGGGGTCTTGTGAGACTGTGATTTGTGATCTGAACGTATTTCCAAGTTGAATCAGTACCGTGTCATGGGCTTGCGCACCATGGAAACTCACTGCCAGACGACTCCGTTGAGGCCACCTGCCATGCCTGGTGCTCCACCGGGACCGACGGCACCTCCTGCACCTCCGAGGGCGACTCCTTGGGTGTTTGTAAAGTTGAGGCCGACCTTGGAGCCCGGGTAGAGATGGTTGGCCAACTGGACAAACTGGCTGAGGATGTTCTTTGCATTGTTGAGCCATTGCTTCTCGAATCCGGGTGCCTGGAAGACGGCGTGCTGGTATGTTGAGTCCAGATAGCTGCGTGTGTAGTACGGCGGCTCGATGGAGGGCGGCGCCGGCTTCTTGCTCTCCTTCTTGGAGCTCGTCGTGGACATGTGACGGGCATTCTTGGACCTGAGAGAGGGGGCATGTCAGCTTCGCCGCTCCAATTGACACCGGCTAGAACGCTCCCTACTCACTTGTTGCCGCCGCCGCCGCCGCCACCCCTCTTGCCAACATTGCCACCACTTCGCGAGGATGATGGACCGCCCGATGAGCCGCCGCCTCCGCCGCCTGTCCGCCAATTGTTGACGTCCATGGCTGTTGAGAGTGCAGTCGAGATGGTTGTGAAGGCTGCCGCGCTTCGGCCACCCGCGAGCCGATGAGTGCGCACTCCAAGTGCCGGCTGGAGCGCTGCGAGTGCACTGCTCCTCAGCAGCGATGGCCAAGCGTGTTGCGGCGGTGCCCGAGGTGCGCAGACGGTGGGCAGGGCGAGGAAGAGGCGGCCTGGCGCGACCAGGTTGCGCACCGAGGCAGCCACGACGGCGAGGCCAGGACGGCGGTGAGGTACGAGAATGTCCAGCACGCGGTGTCCAGCCTGCGAAAGAACGAGTGCGCGCTCAGCGATGCGCCGCTTGACGGGGGCGTCGTCGTCGACGTCGAGCACGAGTACGAGTACGACAGCGGCTGGTGATGGGATTTCAGAAGACGGGAGGGTCACAACAATCTGTGCGCCATCCCATCTTGCCCAGGGAGCGTGGGAAAGAGGGACCTCCACCTCTCCGGCGCCGCCGACGTCCACCACCACCACCGTCACCGTCACCACCACCACCACCACCACCAGCCAGCAGCCACAGCAACGAGAACAACGACGCGGTCACAAGGAGCAGCACAGCCAGCCTCGCGTAGACGCTGCCGCTCTCATACTACGCTAGCAGAGCGCATCGCGTCCTCGGCCAACCTCTGGACGGCGCGCGCCTTGTACGACTGAACGGGCCTCGCGCCTCATCGCCACGTAGCGCCCACCGCCCAGGCGAGCCTTGACTAGACACCTCGACAACTCTCCCTGACGGCAGGTCGGCCCCGGCGGCGGACGCTCCCAGCAAGCAAGCGCACGATGAACATCTTCAGAATCATGGGCGATGCGGCCCACCTCGCCTCCATCTTTATTCTGATCCACAAGATCCACCTGTCCAAGTCGTGCCGCGGCATCTCGTTCAAGTCGCAGCTCCTCTACTTCATCGTCTTCCTCCTGCGGTACTCGAACCTGCTCGCCGTCGACCCCAAGTGGTCCTGGCTCTTCACGACGTACCTCTTCGTGCTGCGCGTCTTCTTCCTCGCCTCGTCCGCGTACGTGCTCTACCTGATGCGGATCAAGTTCCGACCGACGCACGACCCCGCCATTGACACCATCAAGCTCGAGTACCTCCTCGGCCCCGCCTTTGCGCTCGGCCTCCTGACGCACTACCGGGGCACGTCCAACCCCGTGTACGAGGTTGTGTGGGCGACGAGCATCTACCTCGAGTCGGTCGCCATCCTGCCGCAGCTCTTCATGCTCCAGCGCACCGGCGAGGCGGAGACGATTACGACGCACTACATCTTTGCGCTCGGCGCGTACCGGGCGCTGTACATCCCCAACTGGATCTGGCGGTGCGTATCCTCCAAGGACTTGTCCAGTATGTCGAAGCTGAGAAGACTGATCCTTGATTCCCTTCTTGACAGGTTGTCCACGGAGAGCTTCTACGACCCGATCAGCATCGTCTGCGGCCTGGTACAAACAGGTCTCTACCTCGACTTCTTCTACAGTGAGCATCCTCTTCCTCGTCCTCCCCTTCTCTTCTCTCCTTCCCCTCTTTGCCGACGATGGAGTGCTGACGTGTCCACGCTTCGTCTACCCTTTCGCAGTCTACTTTACCAAGGTGATGCAGGGCCAAAAGTTCGAGTTGCCCGCGTAGAGAAGATGCAAGGAGACGAGGGCGAGGGGCCAGAAGCAGGCCAGCGGGACGCTGGCAAGCATGGGAGGGCGTGGAAGGCGGAGGCTTGGAGTCCTCCTCCCTCGCGAGGCGGACGAGGAACGATGTTGATGATGATGGGACGAAGGCACGACGAGCACGCACAGACGGATCGAAAGGGCCCCTTTTTGATGCTTTTCCAAGCATCCAGCATCTATCATGATGACCTCTTCACGACCTCCCTGTCCTCCCCGTCCCTTCCCTTCCCTGCCAAGCCAAATCACAACGCCAGACCCATCCAGCGCATCCCATCCCCCCGTGCGCCACTCGATGATACTTTCCTACTCTGGGCGGCTCCATCTCATGCCTCAGACGGGAGCGTTACTCCTTTGAAAGGTGAGCCTCCAAGCCTTGGACAGGCGATGGGAACAAAGGTGAGATGGGATGGAGAGGACACACACCCATGATCGAAAGGAGGCCCACGAGCACGAGGCGTGACGCCGTGACGGACGGGACGGCGGGCGGCGGCTGATGGAGAGAGACGCAGGTCGTGGCGGTGCGGGTGTGGACGGTTCGGAAGGCCGGCCGTATCGTCGTGTCGTGTGTCGTGTTCGTCGTGTCCGTCGTGTTCGTCGTGTTCGTCGTGTTCGTAGTGGTGGCGGTGGCAGTTGTAGCCGGGCTTTCCAGATAGGAGAGAGGCTGCTCATACCTTGACGGACGACTTGATTGACGGGTGGCAACGTGGGCAAGGCTGCTGGCCTTGAGCTCTAGACGCGCAAGCAGAGAAGGGGGGGGGGGGGGAGGGGATCGATCTTGGCGCGGACGAACGGACGGACGAGGACGTGCAGTCGGGGGGACGCGCTTGTAAGACGTTTCTTGGACGCGGTCGAGACGGGGCGAAGTGGAGATGGTTGGAAGACGAGACGGGTCCGGTGAGGACTTGAAAGCGTCGGGCGCCAGTCGCGACTGGTGGTTGAGAATTGGGAGATGAGGTCGGTGAGGTCGGTGAGAGCTTGAGATGCCTTATCGCTGGCCGCTGGCCTGAACGCGGGCGGGCATACGAGTATGTGAGTTGTAAGAGAGGACCGAGGTGGCCGTGCTCGGGATGAGAGGGTACGTTTTGAAGATGAGGACGATTTGGACACCGGGCCGATAGGCGCGCATTGGCCGTTGAGCGCACCCTGGACCCTGTAGCTGACAGGCTTGCAGGCCTTCAGCTCGGCATCAAGCTTGTGGCGATGCCGATGCCGAGGCGGCGCGCTGGGCCGCCTGAGCCTGGGCCGTCTTGCGCAAGGCGGAGAGGGTCATCTTGGCGCGCGAGTTGCGGAGGCTCTGCTGCTCCTCCCTGAGCTCGAGGAGCGATGCCGACGAGGAGGAGGAGGAAGAGGACGCGGGCTGGTGTTGCTGTTCCTCGGCGGCGGCCTTGACGGAGGCCTCGGCGGCGGCCTGGACCTGGGCGCGGGTTGGCTCGGGACGGGGCTGAGGCGGGGGCACCTTGATCTGGGTCAGGGTGGACTCCATGGCCTGGACCAAGGGGTAGACGCGGAGCTTGGAGATGTCCCACACGCCGTTGAGGATGTACTCGTCCTGGGAGAGACGCTGGCGGACGTCCTCGAGGCTCTCGCCGCGCACGATCATGACGGACCCGCCCATCGAGTAGAGGGCAGGCTCGTCGTCGCTGATCTCGGTGAAGTCGCGTCGGAGGAGGGCGCCTCCGAGTTCTGTGACGAGCATGCCTTGTCAGCATGCTGTGCTACAACTGCACCGACCACGACTACATACCGATGCGGCCTGCCATCTTTCCGCGACGGGCGTGTTCGAGATGGCGCTCGCGTACCTCGATGCGCCGTGCGAGGGCCCCCTTGTCGCTGAAGTCCTCTGCGATGATGATGTACCGGTTGAGGGGGCGGGAGGTGGGCGAGGCTGGCAGGGCGGCGTCGGCCCATGGCCCGGGACCTGCGTATGGGTCGCCTGCCCCTGCTGCCGAGCCTGCTGACGCTGACGCTGCTGACGCTGATGCTGATGGCGAGGACGAGGTGGACGCGGCACTGGCCTGGCCGGGGAACGGCGCCGACACGCCCGCGGCTGCTGATGCGAGGAAGCGCGTGCTGGCCACGGCGCTGGCACGGGCGGCACTGGCGATGCGCACGGAGGCGCGGCGGGCTGCGAACATGTTGCTGAGGAGGAGGGATGGGGAGGACGAGGAGGAGGAGGTGGTGGTGGTCAGTGGGAGGCAGTGGTGATATCGGTCGCGTGCGGGGGTGGCGGGATCACACGCACAGCGGGCGCGGGCGGCGTCTTCGCCATCGGCACCACCACCAGCCAGCCAGGCACGCAAGCTTCCCTCCCGCCTCATCGGAGACGGCCGGGTGCTCAACGCCCACCTTCCCTCGCTCTCGCACCGTTGCCGCACCGAGCGCCCCATCGGGAGCAACACGCGTCCATCGGGCGCGCCGAGAACAACACCATGACCATCACCCTCCTCAACAAGACCCCACCCTGCCTCGGTCCTCGTCGACGAGGGCCATGACAAGGACGGGCGCCATGCCCTCATACTGACCACGCAGGCAGCCACGGGTGCGTCCATGTGATACGTACGCACCACAACGACTAAGCTGACGTGCGCGCTGTCTCGCTCAGAATGCAACCAAGCCAACCCCATCGCACACGCGACGCGGCGCCGAGCCTACAGCTTCCTTCTCGGGGACGACGTACATCCTCTCCGGGTGCAGAGGTGCCAGGACGGTGCGTATGCCATGCCCTGAGGCCGAGGCAGCCGTGCCTTGACATTCGCGCTGGTGCCCACTGGCTGCCTGTCAGTCTGCCGGGTGCTACAACGGCCCAGGATCGCACAATGGATCGCCCTCGAGCCATCGACAGCATCGATGCTCGACCACGGCTCGTCCTCGGTCAGCACCGAGCATCG
The DNA here is from genome assembly GCA_029952725.1 of Salmacisia buchloeana. NCBI lineage: Eukaryota > Fungi > Basidiomycota > Exobasidiomycetes > Tilletiales > Tilletiaceae > Salmacisia > Salmacisia buchloeana. Next base: position 800,758 of record CP124190.1, read on the forward strand.
TCAACAGACTCCGGCACATCCCGACGAAGGGTCAAGGCCAGCCAGCCAAGGGGTCCCAAGCACACCTCGCTACCAGCCATGGCAGGCGAGCGATCTGCCTCAGGGCACATTGGCACGACCAGTCAACAACAAAACACACCCATGACACATCTCTCCGTCCTCACATCTTCGGTACTCGGTCGTCGCGGGTGAGCCAAGACGATAAGGACCAGCGCTCACGACGGGCGCTGATAAGGGTCAACTCTTCACAGTGCCCAGGCGCTTCATTCGGACGGCGTCGGCGTCAAGGCTCAACAGCTCTAATACCGCCCACGCTCAAAATCGACAACGGTGCAGTGCTCGTGTTACTCTCAAGCCCCAAGGCTCCAAGTGCTCATATGCACTCTCCAAAACTAGTGCCGCTTATCTTCGAAACCCTTGGCCAAGCCAGATCGGAACAGGGCCAGTCAAGGACAAGGCATTCATTCACAACAACGGCCGCACAAATCACCCTTCATACCGTTATCAGCACCGGCCGTGGATGAACATCTGCATGCGCCCGCAGTGCACACTGCACAGATACAAGTTGATGCGCACAAGAATCGACAGCAGGGTGGACGTGCCGTGCCCTGCTGCATGCACCTGTCCACCAGGCGGCCACACGGCCAAGCGGCGGACTTCGAGCCTTCAAGTCCAGACGCGACTGATTGGCTGCGTGCGGCGGCCCGACCAGCGGACGCCGACACTCGACGACAGCCGGCCCCATCGTCTCGACCTCGATGCCCTGTTCTCACAGGGACGTTGGAGCACATCGCACACTTCCCAGGCTTGCCTCCCGCAGAGGACACGACGGACTCTCCTTTCACGGCACGCCAAGAAGACTCGCTCTGGAAAGCGTCAGTCAGGACCAGGCTGCACCTCATCACCGTCGTGGGCGGGGCGCAAGAGGGCAAGGGGGAACATCGTGTCACGGCATCCGAGTGCAGAGGCCGTCTCGTCTTATAAGAGGCACTGACTCCTTACAACCTTGACATCTCCCTCCCTCACCCACCTTCCCGAAGACTTTGCCCCTTCCAGGCATCGCTCCAAGCGCGTCAAGGGCATTTCTCCGCCTTCCCATTTGCAAGTGGCACGCGCGAAGCACACGCCTTCGAGGCCCAGTGTCCCCCCAAGATGGTCAACGTCAGCTACGTCAACACCAACCTCCAGTCCGGCGCGAGTTACATCTCGAGCACGGGCGAGGAGGTCTTCGTCGAGGCCAACTACAACCTCGGTGACATGTCCTTCGTCCTCGTCTCGACCGCCCTCGTCTTCATCATGATCCCCGGCCTCGGCTTCTTCTACGCCGGTCTGCTCCGCCAAAAGTCGGCCCTGTCCATGCTCTGGATCTCGATGACCGTCATGTCCGTCGTCCTCTTCGAGTTCTTCTTCTGGGGCTACTCCCTCGCCTTCTCGACGGGCGCGAACAAGTTCATCGGCGACCTCAAGCACTTTGGCCTGCAAGGCGTCGACATCATGTACGCCGGCTGGGACTCGGAGACACCCATCGCGACCACGGTACCGGCCCTGCTCTACTGGTGAGTTCGCTGGATACCATGCCAGGCTATCCATCGCTGACGCGCTAGCGAACCACAGCATCTACCAAGCCATGTTCGCGGCCATCACGCCCGTCATCGCATGCGGTGCCTTTGCCGACCGCGCCCGGCTCGGGCCCATCCTCATCTTCGCCTTCTGCTGGTCCACCATCGTCTACAACCCCATCGCAAACTGGACCTGGAACGTAGGGAGGGGTTGGAGCAACATCATGGGCGGGCTCGACTTCGCGGGTGGTACGCCTGTCCACATCTCGTCGGGTACGGCGGCGTTGGCGATCAGCATCTTCCTGGGTCGGAGGAAGGGTTACGGCACCGAGGCCCTCGCCTAGTGAGTGATTTATCCGCTCCCAGAAACGCATGAACTACGACGCGCTGACCGTCGGACGCGTTTGGAATCTGCAGCCGCCCCAACAACGTCGCCTACGTCGTGCTCGGCACGGCGCTCCTCTGGTTCGGGTGGAACGGCTTCAACGGCGGCAGTGCGATCGGCGCCAACCTCCGCGCCGTCCAGGCCATCGTCGTCACCAACATTGCCACGGCCGTGGGCGGTCTGACGTGGATGTTCCTCGACTGGCGTCTCGAGCGCAAGTGGTCCGCCGTCGGCTTCTGCTCCGGCGCCATCTCCGGCCTGGTCGCGATCACCCCTGCGTCCGGATACGTCGGCACGCCCGCGGCCGTCGCCTTTGGCGTCGTCGGTGCGACGGCGTGCAACTTTGCGACGAGCCTCAAGGGACTGCTCGGCTACGACGATGCGCTCGACATCTTTGCGGCGCACGGTGTGGGCGGCATGGTGGGCAACATCCTCACGGCCTTCTTTGCGGACAACCGCGTCGCGTCGTTCGATGGGTCGGCGCCGATCAACGGCGGCTGGATCAACCACCACTGGGTGCAGCGTGAGTTCATCCTCTTCGAAGTTGGACGATTCGAACGCGCACGCTGACTTTACATTTCTGAACATGAACAGTGGGCTACCAGCTGGCCGACTCGGCAGCCGGCTTCGGCTACTCCTTCGTCGTCACCTTCATCCTCCTCGTCGCCATCGACCGGATCCCAGGGTGCCACTTCCGCACGACGGACACGGACGAGGACATCGGCATGGACCTCACCCAAGTGGGCGAGGAGATCCAGTTCCTCCTCCTGCCCGACTCGTACCTGACCGATCTCGAGGCGGGCGCGGCGAACCAGGCGCTGAAGAGCATCCAGGGCGAGTCGCCCAACCACTCGGTGTCGGCGCATGATGTCAAGGCGCCCATTGCGCAGACGACGAGTGCGGCATAGGCGAAGGTGTAGGCGTAGGCACAGGCGTAGGGAAGGGTAGGGGAGGTCTCCAACCCCCCTCGTCGCTTCCGGTGCCTTGCCTTCCTCCGTCCCCTTTTCGCCTTAGCAAAGCCAACAACTACCTTGCAACGCACACCACACCCCCGGATGGTTTCCCCATTCCCAGCCGTGGCTGGCCCAGCCAGCCAGCCCTGGCTGCCATATATCCCTCCCCCACTCCACTCTCCCCTCTCTCCTTCTAGAAGTCATCGGCCCTCTCGTCTTCGCTCGTCTCTCCCTTGTTGAAATGCTATCAGTCGTACTGCTCCTCCTTCGTCTCCCACGGTCCCTCCTTAACGGGTGAAGGTAAATAGGTGGACGAGGGGTATCATTCCTCTTGGTATCGTCTGGGAAGGTCCGAAGTCATACAACAGAGAATGCTCGTACATGGGAACGTCGGCGCGCCCCCTCTGGAGTCCTCACGATTCGGTGGTCGGCAGACGGGTCCTTGTAGTATACAGTAAGCTGAGGGAGGACACCAAGTTGCTGGAGCGAGTCCCACGGCCGTGGGGCGCAGCGTCGTACGGTCGTCAAAGCCGCGCGTCCCATCGCCGGCGGCGGCGGAGGAGGCAGTGTCAGCTTGGCTCTGACTTGACCGCGGTCGATAGGGAGCAAGTCGCTGGAGGAGGATTGCCCTGAGCGGCTGCCGATGATGATGCTGAGGAGGAGGCGACTGGATCTGGCACCGAGGCCGAGGCCGTGACCTTGGGGAGGGCCGGGTTCGAGTCGGCCTTCTCTTCAGAGACCTGGCCGAAGAGGTCATCTTTCTCCCTCTGGACAGCGTCTTGAGCCGCATCGCCGTCCTCCCGCTTGACCTCCTCGCCACCGCCCTTGCCAACACCCTGCTCCTCCTCCTTCGACGAGGACACGGACGACCGAATCGCTCCCTTCCGGAGCGCCAGGGCCGTATCACAGCTAAACCTCGCGCGCTTGCCCCACTCGCCCCCCGTCTCCGGCCTGAAATCGCAGTACAAGTCCCACGCGACGGCATGCAGCCCGTCCGCATCGGCATCGGCGCCCGTCGGGTCGAGGTACGAGTCGGCGAGGAGGACGAGGGCGCCGTAGACGTAGGGCAGCGTCTGGTAGAAGGCGCGGAAGATGTAGTCGAAGGCGCGCTGGGGGTCGACGAGCTGGCCGTCGTACAGCGCGCGGTACTCGCCCACGTCGCCGGTGGGTGTGCGTTTCTGGAGCTGGAGGACGGGGAGCTTGGTGCCCATCAGTACAAAGTGGGGCTGTTTGGGGCCCATGGACTGGGCGCGGTCGCGCTCGGCGGCCGAGGTGAGGCCGAGGGTGACGGCGCGGGCGGTGGAGGTGGTTGAGACGTAGCACTGGGCGAGACTGAGTGCTTCGCGGCGTTGGAAGCCCATGCGCTCGAGCAGGATGGTGGCCCAGAGGGTCATGACGGGGGCGCGATTGACCACGGCTGTCCGGCCGCGGAGCTGCTCCTCGTCGACGATGCAGGGGATGTCATAGGTCGGCAAAGAGCGCTTGGTGTCCTCGTCATCATCGTCAGCAGTTCCGACTCCATGGGGGACGGCCTCGCCTTGGGCGTCGAGCGGGACGAGGGGATTGCCCCACTCGCGAGAGAGCCGTTCTTCTTCCTTGGAGATCTTGCGCCGCTTGGCATGCTGAGACTGCGTGGCGACGAACGATTCGAGATCGTTGGCTTCGCGCTTGCCTTCCCACGAGTAGCCCTTGGAGGGCGACGATTGGGTGGACCCAGACGATGACGACGGCCCAGGCTCTGAGGGATTGGACTCGGACTCGAGCTGAGCGCCCGCACCTTGACAGGCTGCCTCAGCCCTGCGCAAGTCTCCTTCGTTGATCTTGGAACGCATCGCAGGGTCGCAGGCTGGCCAGTGGACAATGTCGGTCAAGATGAGCTTGGACACCTCTTGCAATGCCGCGGGTGTCGCTCTCTTGGCTGCGATGAGGGCCTTGGCCAGCGACATGACCTTGGGCAAGTCGGACGAGGACAAGGAGCCCTGCGCCTTCCACTGTGCTGCGAGCGCCTTGACGAGCTTGCTGACTGCCACCGGCGCGTCGTCGCCGCCGCCGCTGGCTGGTGGGAGTGCATTGTCTGAGAGCGTCTTGGCCGCCTGTTGGACGGCGCGATGCTGCGCCGCCGCCGCCTTGGCCGCGGCTGCTGTGGCATTGGCAGTCGTTGCGCGTGTGCCCTCTGCTGTCCTCCGCCTGGCACTTGCCTCCTCGGCCGCTCGTTGCGCCTGCGCCTGTTTGAAGAGGGCCGCGGCGCGTGCGGCGGGTGTGCTCTGCTCCTTGAAGTCGATGCCGCCCGTCTTCTTGTAGGAGCTGCCGCTGCCGCTGCCTGCCACGCCGTGTCCACCACCGAGTCGTCCTCGGCTTGCGCCTGCTCCTCTTGACGGCGGCATCGTTGCGTCCTGCCAGTGCCGGCTCAATGTCGATTTGGTCGTCGTCGAGCTCATCTTTGACGTCGCCGACGTCGAGTTGCCGTCATGGTGTCCGGTGGCACAGGGCACACCGGCCCGAGCGTCCCGGCGGCGGTAAGGAACGGTTCTCATCTTCAGAACGGTTTACCAGGTGGATACGAGGCTCTACCTCTGTCAGAGGCGTCCACGTCAAGAGCTGAGCAGCACTTCTCAGCGGGGGCTGAGAGGTACACGGCAGGTGCACGAGCTTGAAGAGCAGTGTTGACCTGGAAGGGTGGCGCCGTTCCCGGCCCGAACAAAGTTACTGATGAAGGCAAATGGATTGCAGGTCGCTGGCATCGTCGTCGGCCGCGGCCAGCATGACGTGAAGGTCATGACAAGCGCACGCTCAGATTGGCTTGATCTTGAAGTGCAAGGAGATCAGACTCAATATGAGACACTGTAAAGCAAGAGGAGAGGTCAGCTGCGTCCGCGTCTTCGAATGGTCAGAGACGACGGCTCACTCTCAAGTCTTGCACCAGGAAGTAGAAGACGCGAAGGCCCTCTGGATCTTGAGACTCTTGGACGTCTACCAAGGATCCGATCTTTGCCGTCTGCGGTGTAGGTGTGCAGCAGAGGGAGCAGTGTCAGTAAGTGGCGCTTGAGCATGTCTTGCAAGGGTGGCACTGCACCCACTTCGAAGGATATGTGCTCGTTCCCAGACTTGATTTCCAGCTCTTGCCGGCCGACAATGTTCTTCTTTGGCCACTTCTCGTCATCTTCCCTGTTTGGCAAGGGCACATTTGATAAGTGACTTTGTCAGGAAGTAAGGAGCAAAGATAGGCAACGTACTTCATGATCTCGCTCTCGGCCACGATGCGCTTGAGCTCGGACACCATGAGCGGGCTGATCCAGACTGTCAAAGGCAAAACAGCAGGAGCAGCGCGCGAGGTCAGCAACGCAGCCAAGGCAAAGCGCGCAACTGCGGCGCTGCTGCTGTACTCACCCTCCTTCCTGATGAGCGAGTCATTCCTGTAGTTGGAGTTGTTCGCATAGCGCAAGCGGCCCTTGGAGTACTCGAACTCGAGGAACTCGTGCCCGTGCCGCCCTTGATGGCCGACGCTGTAAATCAAGACCGCCAGGACGTCGCGCGCGTCCAGGATGAGGAGCAGCAGGGTACAGGGAGTGGCATGAAGCGGACCTCGTCAGCTCTGGTACACAGAGGGGGAGGCTTGACAAGGCGCGCATGGCACTCACTAGTAGCGCACGTAGAAGTCGTCGTTGGCGGCCATCTTGGAGGCTCGAAGCGCAGAGGATGAGCTGCTCGATGCCGGGATGGTCGTGGTTAGGAGCCAGGTGGACCGAGGTGTCCTGAGCGGGAGACGACCTTCGCATGGCATGGAGGTCATGTGATCCAGACGCGCCTCGATGGAACGGACGCGTCGTGGTCGAGGAAGAACAACAACAACACCTCGAACGGACCACGCCGTCCTCTGGCCAGCCAGCACCATCACAAGGTCACAGCAGCACCAGCAAGGAGGCCGTCAACACGCACGAGGACAGCGGCCATGGAGGCAGACGACGCGGACGGCGGGCAGCTGCCTCTCCTCGGCGAGCTCGCCCTGCCGCACGCGCACCGGCTCCTACGACACTCCATCAACCCGCGCATGGATCTCGTATGCCTCGTCAGCATCGACCCCACCAGCGCCTCGGCGTCGGGAAGCGGCGCGCAAGGCCCAGGTGGTATCAAGCTCAGCGCTACGCAGCTTGCGCGCGCTCGACTGATCGCCATGGCGAGGGCGCGTGCCATCGGAGGCGCGGCCGCGGCCGCGGCAGCAGCAGCAGGCGATGCCTCGGCGGGAGCTCCCAATGGCGAGCCAAAGAGAGGGCCGCCCCTTCTCGTCAGCCTCTTTCGTATGGAGGGAGCCGCGGTCAAGGTCTGGCAGACGGCAGTCGCGGTTCAGCCGACGCTGTTTGAGCCGGTGAAGACGTCCGACGGCAAGTACGTTGAGGAAGACGAGACTGTCGCAGTCGGCGACGTCGCCTGGAGCCCTGATGGTGAGTGCAGAGTGATCCCTGTCACAATCTGACCTGGCTGACATGCTGCTCTTGTAGGTACGCGGCTCGCTCTGTCCCTCACCTACACGAGGACGAGCTCGGCAGCAACAGCGGGGCCCTCGTCCAACGTGCCAAACCGCCGTCACGCCCACCTCCTTCAGGTGATGTCGGTACAAGACGGCGGTCAGCTCTCGGCCATCGCCAGTGGAACGCGTCCCGGACCAGGCGCAGCGCGAAGGCTGCAGTGGACACCGCTGCCCGTAGACGTGGCTGCATTGGAACCGGTCCACTCTGCCGACTCGACGCCGCCCTCGACGCCATTCTCGCTGGCCAAGATTCACAGCATGCCTCCACTGCCTTTACTGGACGTCGTCGCCCTCGAGAAGGTGGGCACATCTCAGAATGCTGCGATGCCATACTACATGCGAGCCCAGCAACAGATCGCTGGCATTGGCTCGGCGGGTGCAGCGGCACAGCAGGCTATCGACAATGCCTTGCCAAGCGAACAAGCCCGCTTGACCGGACGCGGACCTCTGGCGCGTCTAGGCAGCCTCTTCCTACCCGGGGAGGTCACTGAACTCGGGCTGTTTGGAACGAACAGTAAGCCCAAGGACGGCAAGGTCGTCGAGTCCACCGGCACCCTGTACGGGAGGAGGACAAAGGCAAGACAGCTTAGCATGCTGTCAGCGGCCGAGTGTGGCAGCAAGGGGTCGTCACAAACCGCTCTTGAGATGATCCTGGACGGTACAGCAAGCCTCGGCAAGGCGTCGATCCGCCAGGACGAAGATGCGGTGGAGTGGCGGCCTCAGTCCGTGTCCTTCTCAGATGATCTTGGACTCGCGTCGATACTGCTCGCCCACGATCGATCAGCAGCCACAAGGACAGCGTTGCTCCATCTTCCCGCAAGGAGATGCGGGTCCCAGCATCAGAACCAGAAGGCGCACTTTCCGTCCATGGCACGCTTGCTCAAGGAGATCGCTCCGCCGACATACTTCCATCCCAGCCTTCACTTAGCTCGGCTAGGATCGTACCTCTGCCTTTACCTCACGTACACACTCGATGCAGCCAAGCTCTGCGGCAAGATGTGGACGGCTGAGACGGCACGGCAGCGTCCTCACTACAGTCTGGAAGGGACTGCCATACCTGGCGCAGCGGACGGGCCCGGTAAGACGCCCGCCACCGCGTCTGGCGGCACGGCAGAATGGATTCGAATCGTCAAGGAGAGCGCTAGGACGGAAGGTGCCGACACAAAGGCGGACCTGCTCATTGTCCTGCTCACTGGCCGAGCAAGCCCTGCCGTGGAAAGCTTGCTCCTCAACACGGTCACTCAAGGGGTGAGTCTTTGGTATGACGAGTGATGTTTGGCATCGGATGCTAACTGGAAACGCCGTTCGCAGATGTTGAGAAACATGGAAGGCTCCACCAAGGATACGTTGTCCCACATACGCAACGTATGTGCCGACTCCATCTTGCCAGCATGCGAGCGGGTTCGTATCTTGGTATCGGAAGTACGCGGCTGTGCGCGATGGTGAGTGAACATGACCATGCTCAGCAAGGGACGATCCTGAGTGATGGACTTGATCATACAGGTCGCAGCGCTTCGGCCCGCTGTTCTCAGACAAAGGCTCAAGGGATGCTCAAGAGTCATCGCCGGCGATTCGAGAGCTCGATGAGCTCCACCGACTGACGGAGGATGCTATCAAGCTATGTCAAGGCATTGTCCATCAAGCTCAGCGAGAGCTCTTGGCCCTGGACGAGTTCTACCAGTGGTGGCGCTTCGAGCGCGAACGCCAGGATCACCTCCGGCAACACAAGGAGGACCCCCATCTGGGCGTCATTCACGACGTGCTCGCGGTCACCGACTTTGTGAACCGAGGGTTCATCAATCCCAAGCTTGCCTCTCATCTGGACGGCGGTACGGTCGAGGAGCCCGCGCCTATCCAAGCAAGTGGAGTACCTACCCAGACGAGCGGCTTGGGCATCACGATGGACCTCGATGCGGATCAGTCGGCGGTGCTTGGACCGGATGGCAGAGTCGTCGAGCCCGCTTCCGCTCCTTCTCTGCCCAAGGACAGGCCGGAGGACGTCATGCAGACCGAGATACAATCAAGTGATCTGCGCAAGACCCTGCACGATCTCAAGATGCGCGTACTGGAGAAGCGGAAAGCTGGAGCATCAACGACGCCGATGTTCCCGCTTCCCTCTGGACGGAGTCACGCCCTTCGGGCACAGGCGAAGGATCTCTTTGCGGGCGCGACAAGTGCGTACGATCGCCCACAAGCGCGAGATCCGCTCGACGGCAAGACGCTGGAAGGGACCTTGTGGCAACTCACAAGAGGGGTTGCTGATGTGTTGGGACCGGCAATGGAACGGACGATGCCTGCGTACACTGGCATCCAACTCGGCGAGGTCATCGAGCCGTCTGTGCTCGGCTTCAACGCGGCCACCCTGGAGCGCGAGGTCTCGGTCCTGACGTCTCGGCCGTCGAACGCCAAGGCACCAGGGCAGGATGAGACATTTCAAAGAGGCAACTGCTTGGTCCGACAACGCTTTGTCCAGCGGCCGGTTGACGATGCGCGTGGCAAGGGTCGGACGGGGACGTACCTGCTGTCGGCCTATGTGTCGGCCGTGGCGCCGTCGACGACGCCGTCCCCAACCGAAGGAGACCCTCAAGTTGTCCTCGTCCGCCAGCAGATTGGGCTCAGCAACGAGGAAACGTCGCCCACTCTTGCGGCGGAGGCGACGCGGATCCTCCTCCCCGGGCCCGTCCTCGCTGCCGAGTTCTACAACGACGATGCGCTGTTGCTCCTCTTCCCCAACTCGGAGAGGGCGAACGCCGGCGCGATAGCGGCCCAGACGTCGGCACGCCTTCATTCGCTCGACCTGCGCCAGCCTTTCGACTACACGCCGATAGGCGGGACGAGCGCGGTGCCGATCCCAACGATGCAGTTCGAGCCCCGGCGATCGGCCCGTCTCGATCCCAACCTCGACAATGCGCTCGGTCGGCTGTCGCACCTCGTCTTGCCGCACGCGGCCGCTTCCGGCTCGGAGGGGGCGGGTGGGCGGCCGGCTGGGACGGAGGCGTCGGCGTCGGCGTCGGTGCAAGGGAGGATGTTCAGCATATGTGCAGAGCGCCGCACGGCCGTGTCGATGCTCCCGCTCGCCTCGGCCCTCGTCGACGCCGCGGCTCTCCCCAGCCAGCGTACGCCCGGGCAGCCGTCCTCCTCCTCGAGTCTTGGAGTCCACGCGGACCTGCGCGAGTCGGGCGGTGGGGCACACCGACGGGTGTACGACGAGGCGGTGGGTCGGGTGGTGCAGTACTGGGACCTGGCAGAGCTCTCGCGATGAATGGGCGGTCGCTCCCTCGTAGCTAGCCAGGCGGGCAGGGGCCACAGGGTCACAAGGTCAGGTGAAGGGTGCAAAGTTCCGATTGGTGCTATACCTGGTTGGTGGCAGGAAGGAAGACGTGGCCCGTGTATGAAGAAGAAGGAAGAGGCGAGGGTTGGGAAAGGTAAAGATCAAACGAGGGTGGGTGGTGCGGGTTGGGAAGGGAGGGAGGGATGCGAGCATTTCCATGAGCTCCCCGTGGCAGATATAGATAGCTGAGGGGTTTCCCGTTTCAGAGGAAGGAGGAGCAGAAAGAGAGAAGGAGAAAGGGGTGAGGGAACGTAGATGCCCTCATCAGATATCGTCCAGCACGCTCAGCGCCGCGAACAGCGGGTTGCTCGGATCCATCTCAACCGGCGCACCGCCGCCACCGCCGGCGCCACCAAGCCCACCATGTCCCGCCGACGACAGACTGTTCGACCTCGACGGCGGCCGTGCAAAGCCAGCAGTCGCATGCATGTACGCGACGGGATCATTGCTGAAGCTCGGCCTCTTGCGCGGCGCGAAGGCCCCACCCGCGCCCGCGCCGCCCGTCGTCGTCGTTGTCGATGCGGAACCGTTCGTCTTGGTCAAGGGCCCGGGGGAGACGGAGTGCGAGCGCGCGGGCGTCGAGGTGCCGCTCCGGGGTAGGAAGGACGTGCCTGCGCCGTGTCCGTGTCCGAGTCCGCCACCGCCTAGGAGGGAAGCAGCCTGCGCGGGAGGGGCGATCGGCGACAGGTGAGGCGACCCAAACGAGCCATGCACGGGGCTCGGGGAGAGGTTCTCGACGGACGAGTTGTGGCTCGTCGGGAGCGCGTTCGTCGTCAGGCTCGCGAGGAGGCTGCCGCCCCAGATGGACGTCCCGGCGCCGCCGCCACTGCCACTGCCACTGCCACTGCTCCCGCCGCCGCTGTCGAGGTAAGCGGCTCGGATGGGCGTGGGTCCTGATAGGGAGCCGCGAGAGCGGAGGGTGCCTCCGCCGCCGCCTCCACCGCCGCCGCCACCACTTCCTACGCCTGCAACGTTGGCGCCCGAGGCCATAGCAGCCGCTCCCGACCGCCCACGCGAGGCCATAGCAGCCGGCACGGGTGCGCTCCCCGTCCCGAACAGCGAGAAGGCCGGCTCGGGCCCGCCGCCTCCGCCTGCCACGTCCTTGGAGAAGGACGAGCCGGCAAGGTGGGACGAGGCCGATCCCGCCAACTGGAGCGGGATCAGGCCTGACGTCGCCGAGCCGCCGCCGCCTCCTCCGCCGGCTGGTCCACTCATGCTCATGCTCATGCTCCCGCCTGCGCTCCCACTCCCGCTCCCATAGCTGGACATGCTCTCCGAGGGGGGCAAGCCGAGCCCGAGCCCGCCACGCTGGACGGCGACGGTGATGACGGCCGGCCCGCTCCCCGTGCTCGAGCTCGACGACGACCGAGAGCGACCCCCACTCGCAAGCGAGGTGCCGTGCCCTGTAGCATGCGCGCCGCCGGGCGTGTAGGGCGTCGCCCAGTCATTGTTCCCCCGCGGCTTCATCTTGTGCGGATGATGGAACGGCTGGTGCTGGTTCGAGCTGCCTGAGCCCGACGAGCCTGGCCGCGAGCCTGTCCTCGACCCTGGCCGGGTGGCGGCTGCGCTTGCATGGGCTCGCCCGCCCGCCTGTCCGGACCGGGACGAGGCCCTCGACGCCGGGCGTTGAGCACTGAGGAGAAGCGGCCGTGGGTAGGACTGCCCTTGCGAAGGGCTCGTCGGCGACGATGCTTGCTCTAGCATCTGTTGGCTCAGCGTCGAGTCGCTCGTCGGCAGGAGGTCCGAGGCGTCCACCAGGGCGGCGTTGGCAGGCGAGCCTTGGTAGGCGTATGCGTCGTTGCCGTCGAGCATGCTGCCGTAGGGGTAGTTCACCGCCACGACGGAGGCAGGCCGACCTTGGGGTTGTGCAGCCTCCGCCATGACGCCACCAACGCCTTGATGGAAGGCATGGGCCGAGCTGTGGCCCGTGACCGAGACACTCCTAGGCACGCTCTCCCTGCTCAGTCTCCGAGCGGCGACTTGCTCGGCCGTGCCCACGGGCGGAAAGCCGTCCTCGGGCCGGCGCAAGATGGGGGTAATGGTGCCCGAGAAGCGACGACGGTGCTCGGAGCCAAAGGGACTGGCGATGCCGCTGTGGTGGTCGTGCGAGACTTGCTTCATGGTGGGTGCAAAGGTGCTTTGAGAACCTCCTGGGGTGGAGGGGATGCCCCTGATGATGCTGTTGCGTTTACGCCGTCGGCCCCCCGTGAAGAGGGAGAAGAAGGCGGCCGTCTTGCTCGGTGGTGGCATGATGGATGTGCCTGGTGAAGGCGTGTGGTAGTATCGCCCACTCTGACCGCTTGGCGTCAGAAGCGGCCTTGGCGCAGGTCCGAGGTAGGAAGCTCGATGCTGGGAGTTGCGATTCTTGATGGACCGTCCGACGCGCTTGCGCCCCAATCGGACGAGCCAGAGCAAGAGCAGGGTAGCAACGATGGCTCCCAGGACGGCGCCGACCAAGGCCCCTGTTGGGACGCCTGCCCGCTTGGAGGGACTGGTGGTGGCGTTGGGATCGAAGCCGTCGGGTCCGGCCGAGGTGCCCGTTGCGGCTGGCAGTCCGGACGAGCTCTTTGCGACGGCCCCACTGGACGAAGCGGAGGCTCCTCCCTCGGCGGCGGTGTCGGTAATGGTGGCCGTACGCGCCGATGTCGACGTGGTTGTGCGCGACGTGGACCTGGAGGCCGACTTGGTCCTGCTTGTCCTGGTTGAGGAGGTGGCGCCGTCGCAGGGCGGGATGGTGAGGGTGACGGAGACGGTGTCGAGGCTGGAGGAGCCCGGCAGCCTGAGGGCCTTGCCGCTCTTGTCGAGGAGGCCGAAGAAGAGGGTGTAGCTGCCGCCCTGGGCGAGGGGCCTGTTCCAGCGGGTGACAAAGGGCGACTGGAGCTGCTTGCGCGAGAAGAACTGGTCGATCTCGACCTGGGTGAAGCGCGCGGGCTTGTCCGGGTCGCCGAGCGACGTCCTGAGGAAGGCGGCCGCCTTGTACTCCCACGCGTCGAGCGTGATCGAGTACGCGAGCGTCTCGCACGACGTGCTCGTCAGCACGGCGTACTGGAAGCCCTGCACCGGCGTTGGCACCGCCGCCAGCAGCACGGTCGCGGTGAGGACGAGCATCGCCGTGCCCGTACGACGCGCCGTCCACCGCCTCCTCCGCCGCCGCCGCTGCTGCTGCTGGCACACCACCGACCGCGCCGCCGCCTTGGCAGAGAGATGCGCCATGCTTGCTCAGAAACGAGAGTGGGTTGCCAAGGAGCGTCGTACGTGACAAGGTCGAGAAACGAGCGTGGAGGGTGCGGTGCGTACGAGTACGAGGGCTGGCTGGCCGCGTCCGTCCCCCGGCGGCGTGGATCACAGAGGCGGCGTCGACGACGGCCACGACGAGGACGGCGGCGAGGAGGGCCGAGGCAGCCTTGGAAGGGCGCAGGAGGCGCGGGTTGAGAATCGAGATGGTCGTCGGAGGGAGCCAAGGTGAGGGAGCATCGCAGCCAGCCAGCCAGCCCGTGTGGACTCCCTCACGACAGAGCCCACTTTACTGGCCAGGCCGCATACGCGTATTCTCTCCCTCACGGCCGGCCTGCCTGCCTGGATGCTGGCTCCGACACATACGACGCTGCTGCGGCTGCGGCTCTGACAAGACGCGCCCGCGCCAGCTCCGATCCCACAGACGGACGCCCCGCCCACCGCCCAACGAGATCCGCCTGCCGCCGCCGTCGGAGCTGGGCGTCGTGTACCGCGTAACCCCCGTGCAAACACACTCCACCATACGCGGTGCTCGATGCTCAGTATCGCCATGCCAGGAGCTCCAGTCCAGGATCGCGTACCCGCTCCGGCGGACGGGCGGAGCATCCTTCGGCGTCGTCGTTGTGCGACGACCCATCTTGGCAAGAACGACGTTCCGATAACTCCCAGGCTGATCCCCGTCGTCGGGAGCAGGGGCCCATCTCATCGCCAGCGTCGTACCTTGCGCCCGCCCGCGTAATGGCCACGTCGGGCAACGCGTCGCCGTCCACCAGCAGGCAGATGCCCACATTCACCTTGGCACTCTGGCAGCCAGCGCTCGAAGCAGGCGAAGAGCCCAAGATACTTTGAGACGTAGGCCCGACAGACTGGATTCGGCTGATTTCGTGCTAGAGACTTCATCGTACATTCTCGCAATCCATAGTCGTGCGCTCCCGATAGCCTTGATCGCGGCTTACTTCTTGGACAGCTTCTCACTGTGAGCAGGGAGAGACATGGTCAGCTTGGATATCTAGTCTTGAAGCCGGGGCAGACTCACGTCAACTCGGGTACGGCATCGTACAGGTCCGCGACCAGGCCCAGGTCGGCAACCTGGAAGATGGGAGCCTCGGCATCCTGCGCAAGCAAACCAGGTTGAGCAAGATTGACTCCTCACCTGTCCAGGGATAGAAGAAGACTCACCTTGTTGATGGCCACAATCGTCTTGGAGTCCTTCATGCCCGCAAGATGTTGAATCGCACCCGAGATGCCCACAGCCACGTACAGCTCGGGCGCGACAATCTTGCCCGTCTGGCCGACCTGCAGCGCATTGTCGGCGTAGCCGCTGTCCACAGCCGCACGCGACGCGCCCACGGCCGCACCGAGCACGTCGGCAAGCGGCTCAATGTACTTGCCAAAGTTGTCCGCCGACTTGAGCGCCCGCCCGCCGGACACGATGCGCGCCGCCGCGCCCAGCTCGGGCCGGTCCGACTTGCTCAGCTTCTCCTCGACAAACTCGCTCGGCGTGGGCGTCTCGCCCGCGGAGACGTCCTCGGTCGAGGCCGAGCCGCCCTCGGTGGCGGCGGCCTCAAAGGCCGTCATGCGCACCGTGACAACCTTGATCTTGTCCGACGACTTGACCGTCGCGAGGGCATTGCCGGCGTAGATGGGCCGCTTGAAGGTGTCCTCGCCCTGGACCTCGATGATGTCGCTCACCTGGGCGACGTCGAGCAGGGCCGCGGCACGGGGCACGACATCGCGCCCGATGGCCGTGTGGCCGGCGAGCAGGTGCGTGTACCCCTTGCTGCTCACCACCTCCTTGAGCACGGGCGCAACCGGCTCCGCGAGCTGGTTGGCGAGCGCAGGCGACTTGGACACGAGCACCTTCTTGAGGCCCGCAATGCCCGCGGCCTTCTTGACGGCCGCGTCGGCGTCGGCGCCGTCGCCGAGGATGAGACCGTCGACGTCGCCGCCGAGCTTGGTGGCTGCGGTGACGGCGGCGAGGGAGGCCTTGTTGAGCTCGCCTCCCTTGTGCTCGAGGTAGACGAGCGTCTGGGCGTGCGCTGCCGACGAGCTGGAGAAGGGGCGCGCGGCCGAGGAGGCGGCGGAGCGCGATGCGGTGGGAAGACGGGCGGCGGCGGCGGCGAACATCTTGGCGAGCATGGAGAGGAGGAGATGGGTGAGCGTCAGGCAGGGATCACAGCATCTGCCACTGGGAGACTCACCTTGGACCGAGTATACAGATGAAGGGGTATGACCAGCTCGAGATGGTGGCCGTCGTGCGCATCGAGGACGGCAGCGGGCAGCGGGATGATGGCAGCATCGTCGATGGGGGGAAACGCCGACGGCCGTGCCCGATGTCCGACTCGCCCCGACGCTGACCTCCATGGACCTCGCCATTCCCAACACCTTCCTTACCACGACGACCTTGTCCCCGCTGAACAGCATCCCTCCTCCTCGCTCGTAGTCCCGCGACGCGCACACGCTGAGGCCGTGGCTGTAGTGCAGCTGTCAGCCCAGCGCAGGCCGGCCAGAGGAGCCACGAGGGGGACGAGGAGAGGGCGGAGAGCCCATCGCACGCACGCGGCAGTTGAGCTCGTCGTAGCTGGCCAGCATCCTTCCAGCGGGTGGGCAGCGTCAAGACTGGCTGATGGCATCCTCTGCTGATCCTCTCCCTGACTCAGTATGGACGAAGTGCGCTCGGCGCCGGCGGTGCGGCCAGGATCCGGGACGATGTTGAGATGCTGACCGCCTTGCTATCCTTCTGTCTCACCTCCGTCCTGTAAACATCCCACCCCTTTCCTCTCCTTCTCCTAGACCCTTGCAATGAAGGCACTGCGCCCGGCGCGTAGCTGGCCATCCTCAGTCTTCTCTTCAGCTCAGGTCGGTGGGACATTCAGCAAGCATGCACACTTCCGTCTTTGCTTTCCAACGCAAGGCTCATCGTTTAAGGCGCGTCAACGCGTACCGTATGAACGATGTCTGGGAGGGATCCATCGGACTTGGACTTGGGCTGACCAAACCAATTGTCCTTGATGTGCCCGGTCGTGCTCAGCCCCGCCAGGCCAGTTGTCATGAATGATCGCCCGGCCTTGTCCTTCCGTCCGTGCACCTCGTCGCCCGCCCCGATGATCTGCCCTCCTCCTCCTCCTAGGGACGCCCCGACGATGGCTCATCCCTCCCATCGTGCTTCTTGCATCGTTCCTTGTTGGCAGAGGCAACACGAAGAGCGCGGCGTGCACTCGTTCGGGACCTGAGTCGGCGCCCGCACCGTGGCCGGCTGTCCGGGTACGGTGTGGGCAAGGCGGACCGAAGCTTGGAGTTGGAGATGCTCATCTCGGAACGAAGGGCTAGACGTCGACGCCTTCGATCTCGTTGCAGAGGTTCCTGTTTGGCACCGTGTCGCTCGCGTCTCCTCGACGCGTGTCGCTGTCTGTGTAGGTTGCGGCGCGCTTGGCCATCGCGACGAGGTCATTGGACTCGAGCTCCATACCCACTCCCTCCTCTGTGACCATCTTGACACTCCCCCGCGCGCGCCCGGCGAATACGAGCTCGTGCGCTTGCCAGCGAGAAGGTGCGTGCGTATCTTGGTCAGGCCACCTGTTGGAGACTGTGACAGAGGCCACGGAGAGGGGTGGGAAGGGATGAAGAGGGGGGTGCTGACGGCTGGCGGTAAGGATGAGATGTCCAGGCTGGAGCGAGTGTGACAGCGCCGTGATGAGACGTGGGTTCCTTGTGGCCGGTGGCTGGTGGCTGGTGGCTGGTGGGCTCACTGGCTGGCCTGGGGGCTTGCCAACGTGGTCGTCGTGGTTATCGTCGTGGTGGTGGTGGTCGTGGTCGTGGTGGTGGTGGTGGTGGTGGGGATGCTGATAGCGGTGAGGGTGGTCAGGCGATGGTGTTGTTGTGACGGGAGGCCATCGCTGGCGGTGAGGAGGGGATGGCGTGGCCGCCTCCTCCCCGTCGTCGAACTCGTGCTCCTCATCCTCACCCTCATCCTCACCGGTCCGCGTCCTTCCCTTCCCACCTCACCTCGTCAACGCCCTCAGCGCGCAGGCCGAGAACAACGGCGGCGGGCATCGGCACCATCACCCTGGGCCGCTTCGGGAGCCATCTGCTCATTCGGCTTGCACCTCACCCGTGAACCCGAACAGTCGTTCCCCATACGCGTACGCGTACGCGGGCCCCTCCCGTCCCGGCTCCATGTTTGACCAGTGCCCGGCCGACGTCCTCCTCATCGCCGATGTGCTCGCTCGTGCGCACGCCAGCCCGTCCGTCCACTGCGCGGCGCGCCGTGGCCCAGACCGCGATGATGAGATGGAGGATGGAGGATGCGCGCTGGCGCTCAGACACCTCATCATTCCCACCTCGGGCGCCTTGGCCCTCGACCACGTCGTGGCCAGCGCGCCCTCACGCGTGCGTCGATGGGATGATGATGCCTTGGCCGCAAAGGTGGCCGCCTCGCCAGCGAGCTCGGACATCCACTGCACCGAGCATGAGCCTGGGACGCGCCTCGACACCGTCCAGCCCCGTCCCAGCCGCCAACGACGTCAAGGTCACAACATCGCCGGCCCAAATACCTCCTACATTCCGTCTCATCACCCTGTCCTTGCACGCTTGCACGCGCTCCCCCCGCCAAGATGAGACGGCCCAGCACCTGCTATGCGGCGTCTCTCCAAAAACGATTCTGGAAGGACCACGCTCCAGCAAGAGAGTCCTCGAAGACGAGCATCAGAGATTGCCACCTCTATCGCGCCAGCGTGATGTGATGAGGCGAAGAAGGCCGGGACGATGCGGCGCGGGCCCTCATCGCTCGGCTGGCCCCCCTCCAGCCTCAACGTGGGCTCCCCCGCCCGCCCGAGCGCCGAAGTCAGAGGCTTCCACTTCCGACATGGGCCGGGGGCTCAGGGGGTTGGTGCCTCGGCGCTGTCGATAAGCCACGCAATGGCAAGGTGGTGGCGAGCTTTTCGAGGGCCGCCGCCGCCGTCGTCACTCGTCTTGTCTCGTCCTCGTGCGCGTGCTCGTACGAAGCGCCAGGCCAAGATGAGCAACACGTCGGACGGACGCGGGGTCGCCCGCGATGGGACGTCGCAGGATATCGCCGTTGCCGAACTCGATGGGGTCGCTGCCCTGAGAGAGAGAGGCGTTTGGACTTGATGGGAACGGTGAGCAAGCTTGGCCCAAGGGCAGCCGTGACGTTGAACAGGCATATGAAGTGTGCTGATTGTGCTCCTCGACGGCGGCCTCCTCCTCCTCTTCCTCGTCTTGCACGCGTGCCTTTCTCCCCCCTTGGCGCCGTCCGGCCCTATATCTCGACCACCACCACCGTCCCCTTCCTCGCGACGCCCCCAAGAGGAGTCGTCCAGTCCAGCTCTCCGACCATATTGGCCCTCAAGCGTCGATCTTGCATCGCCACCATCCAAGGTGAGTCCGTACGCCATAGGCCGCCATGGACATATGAGCCTCTTGGCCCATGTCGCCGCTCGACCCGAGTCTGGACGAGGACACCGCAATGCTGACAATGTGACCTCTTGCTCGTATGATCACCCGACCATGACGCCGACGCCGACGCCAACGTCTGCATTCTGCAACGCCGCCATTCGCGCCGAATCCATCTTCGTCCTCGCCGCGGATGGGGATCGACTCATCGAGGAAGGAAGTATTCAAAGCCGTACCCCTTGGCGCCAGGGCCCCTCGCCGCCAACCCATTCGGACGCCTATCCAGGTACTTGATACATCTGGTAAGTTGCTGTGCCGAGTTCCCTTTCCCCTCCCCCTCCTCCCTGCCGCCCTTCCTCCCCTGGAGCTTCGTCTTCGGCCCCGTCTCGATCCGGCTTGGACGATGCGACAAGAACGGTTACGAAAGCCATCCGTCGGCGGTCGACTTGGATGGCCGAAGGTAGCACAGCCCCACCCCCGGCACAGGACTATGCTGGCAGCGAACAGCCGCGCCGGGCGTATCGGAAGGGTGACGAGGACACACCCATCTTGCCCGGTGGATGTCAGCATCGAGAGCATCACCGTCTCCGACGCCGACATCGACATCGACATCGCTGGCGACGCCCGGTCTCGGGGTATGCCGACTAGTGCACAGCCCTTCGTCGCCGCTGGCTGGCAGGTCCACCCGTGACCTCGACTTGCCAACTTGAAGTGGCTCTTGCTGGTCGCAACTCGCACGAATGACGATGTCAAGCCATTGCGGTCAAGGTCATCTCCCCGCCTTGTCGGACCATGCCGTCCATCGGCTGCGTAGCTTCTTGGCGGACCAACTTCGTCCGTCGTTCAGACTTCAGCACGACCAAAGTCGGGAACCAACCAGACCGCAGGTACTGGTCCTTGCATCGGAAGGGCCGTGTTCGTGGTCAAGAGCGACGTCGAAACCTCGTCAAGGTCGCCAAACTTGATGCTCGCCCAACGCGTCGAGACTTGCGCGCGACGGCCCTGAGCCACACTGGGAGAGGCTAAGCCTGGTTCCAGTATCACTTGACTAGCGGCACAGCCAGTACAGCACCATCGAGCACCCAAACGGAGGATGCGGCTCAGACGCTCAGACGGCAGAGAATGCGGAGGCACCGCACTGTGCAGTTATCAAATATCAAGACTCGACGATGCACGATTCGGCAGACTTCAGTTTCGTCGCAGTCGGAGTGGCAATAGGACGCTACAGTCGTACAGCGTCGAGGTTCGACTTTCCGTCGTCCTCGACTGCGGGTCCAAGCACCTCGTCAAGACGGCCACCGATTCTTCATTTCTCGAAAGCCAACCCGTCGACTTTGGTGGGGCTCATCTTGCAAGGCGGACGGCGCCTTGTCCTCGCTCGTCTGTCACTGCGGAATCCACGGCTCCAAGTCCACAGCATCCAAGCCCAAGCCCCCGCCGCCGCCGACCACCTGTTGTGGGGGCGGGCAGGTTCTCAAAGAAGCCGTCACGCCACAGCAATAGCAAAGCACCAAGGCACGGCTCGCTCGCCTGACCGCACTCGCCGAGACCAAGGCCCCTGTTCGCACTCCCCGGAAAGGGCCCGGCCGATGAGCTCTGTCTCGGTGACGGAACAACTACGACGACGGGGCTCGGCGCTCGTCTACAAGCGGCCGGGACATCTGGCCACACTTTTGGGCCCGCAAACTCGACTGCCCATTGGTCGAACGGACAAGGCCCGGTCAGTGGTGTCGGGGGTGGTGGCTGCTCTGATGATGAAGCGGCTTGGCCAAGTCGATGGGATCTCACTTGGTGAGTCAAGGTGATTTAAGCACCCACTCAGTGCAAGCCACGATAGCATCGTGCTCGCTTTGGGGAGGCGCTTTGTCGCGCTCTATACTGGGTAACGAGGGGGCTCTGACCTCGATCTCTTTTGATGGCTGCTTCTCCAGTGCTGTCAACTGAAGCCATCGGCACAGCGCGCTAACGCGCCTCGAGTCTTGACTCTCGACTCTCGACGCGCGCGTAGTACGATACGGGCCACCCTCGCGGGCCTGTTACCCTCTGGTCGTGTCGTGCCGCGTCCGCAGTCGGCTCAAAGCTCCTCGGTCGTTTGCAACATTGTGCCTTCATCTGCCCACCAAATCGAGGCTCGGCTCAAGGCGACGGGGGGAGAAGAACGGAGATGTCACTAGACTCGTGGGTCGGCGCATTGCTCCCATCCGCAAGGCTCGATTCGAATACGCGCCGCTTCGTTATGGCTTTGTTTAGCCACTTGGAAGGAGGGGGTCAACACTCTCAACGCATACGGCAGACGGAGGCCCAGCGACTCAACGCAGTATGCAGAACGGCGCCGTCAGGCTCAGCTTCAGGTGGCACTCCAAGGCAGCACAGCAGCGAACCTCCGGAGACGGGCCAGGGCGTCTCCTTGTGCGCTCTGCTCGTTATGCAGCCCGCAAGCTGGGGCGCCGGCGCACCTTTGTCCGCCTGGAGGCGGCGTCAGACCGTCTGTAGCGTCGCAGTCGCGTCGCCCCGTCACCCGCGGCAGAAGGTCGGGGCTGGGTGTCGCCGAAGGAAGGGATTGAGGGAGTGAGGGAATAGGCCCCTCCTTCCTTCCCTTCCTTCGACACATACCTCGCGATCACCACCACCACCATCCCTACCTTGCACGCCTGCCCAACGAGGTGCAAGCACGCACGCAACCGTCCCTCATTCTCGTCCTCCCTACCCCCCTCCTCGTTCACGACGTTCCCAGCGGCATTGTCAGCAGGTTCTGACCTTGTTGTCTCTCTCCCTTTTCAACGACCTCGGTTTGTGATCTCGCTCATCTAGGACTTCGCCAGCTCGCCCCCCACCACCCTCCCTCGGTCCAAGGCTATCAAGACCAACAGCCTCGCGCGGCATACTCGTCGCCATCTCGACAACCTACCTTACGACTCCATCAACCCGGGACTTGGAGGACGGGCGCCTTCATCTGTCACAGCAGCCATGACGACCTTTATGCCCCACCACATGTTCGACAGCCCGTCGTCCGCCCAGGCCTCCTTTGAGGCCTTCATCCAGTCGCCACAAACGGCTTCCCACCCGCTCCTGTCCGACGACTTCCATCGGATGGACGCTCAAGAATACTCGCCCCAACTCGGACGGCAGGTGCTCCCCGTCAAGAGCGAGTCCACTCGGCCCTTTGGCCAATCATCGTTCGTCGAGGACTACAAGTCGTCGGTCAGCTCGCTCTCGACCGCGTCCTCTCTGAATGCCGACTCGCCAAGGGGGTCCGCCTGCTCCAAGTCTTCGGTGTCTCCCGACTTGTCGGTGCGTGACCAGACCCGCTTTGCGGCCCTGTCCTCGCCTCAAGCACCGCTCAACTCTCAAAACGGCAAGTTCCTCGATCTCGACGTCGACAGCTCCGATGCCGCTCATCAACGAGCGTCAACAGGCCTCTTTGGTCCGGCAGGGCTACAGACGCCCAACGTCTGGGATGCCTCGTTCGCAGCCAGCGAGTCCAACACACCCTCGGCGGCGATGTTGGCAGGAGGAGCCATGATGCCTTCCCACCATCTGGTACTTGAAGCGCAGCAGATGGTGAGCTCGAGCGGCCAACAAGGCAGTCACTCCCGCACCAGCTCAGCATCGAGTGGCCTCGGCGTCAAGCTGGAGCGCGATCAACAAGCGTCTGGCTCCTGGTTGCAGCTCTCCTCAGAGCTCAACATGGGGGCTAGCGATGCTTCCGTCCGGCAGCCTCAACCGATAGTGCTGGGCAGCTCCAACCATGCCGTCGGTGTCCAGCACCTCGGCTTCAACATGACTGGGGACTTGCGACCATCGCCGGCCTCGGCCCCAAGTACGTTTGAAGTCCATCACCGACTTTCGCAGCAACACCTCGGCATTCCGGCCGCCTCTGTGCTTGGTCACTCAACGGGCTCCGTTATGAGCCAAGGCGCACATACGTGGACGGGCTCAATGCTGTTGCCGACAGCGTCGCAGTCGCTCGCGCACGATCAACAACTATCTTATGACCACGCATCCAACTCGGCGCTCCTCACATCGACGTATGTGCCACCAGCGACGCCGATTCCCTCTGTGCTCACGCAGGGGAATCTGGCAGGGGCCCATCCCTCCGTGCTGCCAAGCTCAGCACCGGCGCAGCTCTCCGGCTTTGCATCGGTGCCATCAATGCCTTCCTCGGCTCAGGCGGTGCCATCAAGGAACGGCACGCTGCCCATGGACTCCTCGTCCAAGCCGGACAAGAGCACCAAGCGCAAGCGCAAGGCCGACGATGGCGATGCAGACCAGGACGCCGGTGGCAATGGGGCGGGCCCGAGCGGCTCTTCCAAAGGTGCTCGAGATCGCAAGGCGCTTCCCAAGCGGCCGCCGCCCTCGGCCTTCCAGAAGACGGAGGCTGGCCTGCCATTCCCTGTGGTTGAGTGAGTGCTGTACGTGGGCCCGTCCTTAGCGGTACGCATCTCTGACGCACCTGTGACTTCTACAGCACATCGGTCAAGCACTCTACCCTGTTCGTGCCACCCGACACGACGGGTCTTACCAAGCGCGAAGCACGCTTGGTCAAGAACCGAGCGGCCGCCTTCCTCTCCCGTCAACGCAAGCGCGAGCAATTTGACGAGCTCGAGGTCCGGTGTCAAGCGCTCAGTCGGCTTGTCTGGCGCATGTATGAGTCGATGACGGGCAGCTCGGAGGTCGAGTGGGACGAGGCGGCGCTACAGATGGGGCTGGCCCTTCCCAGCTCGTCATCTGCCCCTCAGGTCAGCTCGCAAAACGGCCACGCCCAACCTCTGGTAGCGGTTCAACAGGCCCTCGGCCTCAAGCTCCGTGAGGAGAGCCGGACGGTGCTGGCTGCCTTTGAGATGGTCGTCGGCCGCAAGGGCGCAAGTATCGGCCCCCTCGAAGGCGAGCTGCCCCTCGAACAAGGTCCACCCCTCGGCGCAGCGGACATGTACGTGCCCTCGCACCCCACCAGCGAGCCTCGTCTCGCGATGATGCATGCCGACCTCGTCGCCGACGCCGATTTCGACACGGACAACGATGAAGGGGCCAGCGGAAGCGGGGGCTTGCTCCAAGCTCGGCAGCTTGGCTCGTCGTCATCGACGGCGGCGGCGACGCCCACGCGTCTGACGGAGGAGAGTCCGACCCGGCGCAAGCGCACGTCTACATGACCCTTTCAGATTGGAAGCGGACTGCGCTGCGGTACACTAGCTCCTATTTGACGACGTCCGAGCACGCCGGTCGTGCCCTGGACCTTCGGATCTCGCGCCCCCCTCGTCCCGAGCTCACGGCCACGACGTTGCTCCTCCCCATCAAGCGGCAATGAACAACTCGTGACGGCATGCAAGGGTTCGCGATCCGACATCCTCCCCTCCCCACTCAAGCTCTCCACCGACCATTCGCCAATCTATTGTTGCCCCCGAGCTGCGAGCAAGCCATCGTACCGACCTATTTCGCCTAGCTCGTCTTCCATTCTCTCTATCGTTACCTCCGCCTCCCTCTTCTTCGTCCGTCCGGTCCGGCTCTTCCAACCTTTCATCCCTTCCTGGTTCTCCAGCCTCGCCGCTCGTCCATGTATTCCATACCAACCCTACCCAACCCCCAAGGCTTTTTTTCTCCCGCCGTACCCACCACCTTTCCGTTCAGTGCCAATGTAGATAGTCGGTCGCTCGTCTTGTGGTTCTGCCTTGATATGCTAGGCAGTCGAGCGGGGACAGGACGTAGATAGAGCGACGTGTGAATTGCGAGCGCTCAGGGGGGTTGGTTGGCAACGTAGGCAGGTAATGGTGCGTTGGGGGGCAGGAAGGCGTGCTTGCTATTGGAGGTCGGCAGGCCGAACGAGGAGGTAGGTTCGAAGGCTTGGGGGGCGCCTCCGTGCTCGCGCTCGCGTCCGTCCTCCTGTGAGAAAGAGAGAGAGAGGTAGTGGGAGTAGAAGGAGAAGAGTCAGAATGAATTGTCCTTGGCGGTTGAGGCACCCGCCGTCGTGTGAGCACTTGAGGGGGTCGATTAGGTTGCAGATGGAGGAGCAAGGAAGCGAGCGAGCGGGCGAGCGAGCGAGTGACTTGGGTCGAGGGTGAGGGGACGTAAGTGAGCGAGTGAATAACTGGGTCGTGGACCGAGGACTTGGAGCTGATGATTCTATTCGAGATGGAGCGTTGGCGTGGCGTAGCAAGCAGCGAGCGTCGGGGCGGAGCGGATAGATGCTTGGTGTTGTGGGGGGTATCTTGGGTGGCGACGAGCTTCGCGATTCGAGCGATGGGACGCGGCGAGAGCGCCGCGGCTAGGCCGTTGGTACACGGCTCTTGAGGCTGACCCCTTGGAGAGGTGAAGCTCCGGGCAGCCCCTGGGACTTGAAGGAAACCCCTGCCTCAGAGGATTTCGCTGCGACGGGCTACATAGAGCCCTCTTGGCCGAGGCGGAGCGACAAAGCCGGGCGCAACGCACAGGTTGAGCCCGTCGTAGATGTTCGGGCAATCCAAATTTGGATTGTTCCTCAGGAGGACGTCGCGGCTGATCGAGTAGCGCTTCTCAATGTCGGCGCAGGACTCGTCGGAGCGGACGCGATGGACGAGTTGGCAGTCGGAGCCGAAGCGGCCGAGGCAGAGGGACATGCCTGCCTCGAGGCCGTAGCACTGTGGGCCCGTCTTGTCGAGGTTGAGGGCCATGATTTGGTAGGTCGACGTGTGGGTCTTGTGTCCGATGATGTCGCAGGTGTCCGTGTCGGCGACGGTGTAGCGGCGGGAGCAGGCGGTCGCGTTGGAGGAGTACAAGGTGTCGGTACCCGTTCCAATCAGCTCGGTCGCGCCTCCGTTCCCAAACGAGTAGATGGTCGCGGTCTCGTCTGAGGACGCAAAGGAGGTCGACGCTACGCGCATGGACGCGCCGAGCTTGTTGGACGATGCGAGCGCGTCGTCGACGCTGCCTTTAGCTTTGCCCTTGCTGCTCGATCCTCCCGACTGAGCGCCTGGCAAGGCTGATGCCGACTTGGCCCCTCTTGCTGCTTGACCGCCTGCTCGGACGTGGTTGATGTGGGCTGCGTGTACCTGGTTGTGTGAGCTGCCTCCCGGGTGATGTTGGCCCACGGCCTGCGCGTCTGCGAGGGGTGCTGACCAGGCCAGGGCTGAGCCCAGGGCCACGGCGGCGGCTGCGAAGCGCATGGCTTGTGGGTGGTGCTCCTATCCGTGTCCAGAAGGGAGGTGCTTTGAGGAAGGAGTGTTGCCCGTGCTGGGAGGTGGTGAGGATGCTGGGATGATGAGGGGCCCAATCGACTGGCTGGCCTTGCGCGTATGGTGGATACGTTGCCGGCAGTGGTGGTAGTGCTGATGCTGATGCTGAGGAGGTCGCGGTCGAGGATGATGAGGAGCTCGTCGTCGTTGGTGATGAGGAGAGAGGAGCAAGATGAGGCGGCCGGACAGCGCGGCAGCCAGCCGTCACCAGCCGCCGGCATCGTCGGGGCACCGTTGGCTCAGGAATGTCGTCCATCACCTCAATCACCTTCACCTTCACCACGACGTCCATCACCCTCCAGTTACACTGCGTTCAATGGGCCTCCCTTCAGTACAAGCAGAAGCGGTCGTAGTCGATGTCGATGGGGATGATGATGGATACAAGACGGGGACGATGGGAGCGAGCCGGGACTCAGGGCGTTGAGGAGACGGCGAAGCTCCTCGACACAAGACTTGGCCTCTGTCCTCGAATCTAGTCCTTCCCTCCTTCACTTGTCGGCGCACGAGCAGCTGTCGGCGCATGAGCAGCTGTACAGTCCAAGGCGAGACATAAGATCAGCCCAAGCACGGAGGAAGCGAGCAGCAGGTCGGACGCGACTCACCAGCCGTCGGAGCAGCAGCTGCACGGATCGTTCACAATCTGAGCTTGCATCTTTGACTTGGCGAGGTGGGTGCGCTTGTAGTGTGGGACGGCGTGGCGAGTGTTGGAGATGGTAGGATGCGCGAGGGTGCATCGAGAAGGGAAGAGGAGCGGCCTCCTTATATACCCTTTCGAGGGGCAGTTACAACCCCTTCGACTCGTGCCGCTTGCGTCCCCTCCTTGAAGCCGATAGTCGCCGTGGCCTCCTCATGCTCTGAGTGGAAGGGAGCATCGCCACCGCCACCCGTCTTGCCTTCGTCCTCGCCGACTGGCGCCAGCGTACGGCCTCTTGCTACGCGTCCAGGGTTGATGAGCTGTCGTCCGACCCTAGCTTTCGCCACTTGCTGACCGTAGCCAGCTTGCCAGCTCGTCGAGCTGCAACTTGCGTACTGAAGCTCGGTGCTTGGTACCCGCTATGTCCTTGTCTGATTCGTCCCTTGTAGGCTGCCGTCCTTGGTCCATATGCCTTCGCATCGTGAAGAGACGCCGAAGCAGGCTCGTGCATGAGTGTCCGCCCTCGGCCGAACTGCGCATTCTTGATAGTTGATCCTTCAGAATCGCTTGGTCCGCGCAACCTTTGAAGGCGCTTTCAGTTAGCAATCGAAGCTGTGCGCCGAGCTCATTTTGCCTTGGGCGTGCTTGGGGCAAGAGCACTCAAGGCGCACTGTGAAGCGGCCCATAGAAGGTCACAGGGTAAGCTAAGCGTGCCGGCGTCTTTGTCCAAAGGAGCCATGAGAACTCACTGAAGTGCCAGGGGAGTTGCGCACCTTGACATTCGATATGCTTGCTAGGACACCGTCGTCCGCTGGCCTCTGTCCAAAGCTCGTAGTGCTTGCTGGCTGCACGCCGCGCCCGGCGTTCTGCAAGTGACCAAGTCTTGCTGGCGTTGCTCCTTGTGCTCGTGACTGACTTGATCGACTCGTTCCCATGGGAAGCGCTTGCACCACATTGGCACCGTCGACGTTGCCGCTTGCTACGGCCTCGAATCTTGACATAGGCGACCGCCAAAGTCCCGAGTATGGCGATTACGTAACCGAGCCTGGGAGCTCTTACGACGAGTGATGACTTGGACGTGTTGGTCGGATCTAGGGGTCGGACAGAGGTGGAAGGGTCAAGAGAGGGTGGGAAAGAGGGGAGGGAGAAGTCGTCAGCTAGCCGCCAGGACGAGAGACGTAGCCCGTACGTCGTACGCGCGGTAAGCCTTTGTGAAAGGGTCAACGAGCGCACAGGCGAAGCCGAGTGCAAGCGCAAATGCAAGCACAGCAGTGAGCGGTGAATAGAGTACAACAGTCTTGACGACCTGTGGCGGCGGAAACGTCCAAGTCAGCGAACAATCTCACTGTAAAGACGCGTCGCTCTCTCACCAACGAGGTATAGAAGGTGACAAGGCGTCTAGGCCCTCCGTTGCCGACGTCGATCTTCCGCGGCGAGCTGGACATATTCGCGACCAAAATTCGCTCGAAGCTCCTCCCATCTCACCAAGCCGTTCGGCAGAGATGGTGTCGGCGGCGACCTGATTGTCCCTGTACGAGCCCAAGCTCCCTCACTCGACTCTTGTTCCGTGGCTGTGCTCGGCTTGTATCTTGATGCGTACCAGATGCCCGTCAACGTGCCGCCGAGGTGGGCAGCGTGGCCGAGCGAGAGTGTGCGTATCGCCGCGCCGAGGGGCGAGTTGACTTGGCTCAACAATATACATGCGGCGTCGAAAGTCATGAGTCCGGACACCCCCGTCTGTGCCGGCACGCTTCCGTATGGTACAAAGATGATCCTGAAAGAGAAAGTCACGGCACGCGTCAGCATACGCATTGGCTCCAGCTCCTTGAGAGAAAAGACACGCACCCCAGGCCAATCTCAGGATGACAAGTCGTGACGAGACCTGTGAGGCCAAGGACGGCACCACTGGCTCCCAATCCAGGCACGGTTCCAATCTTCCTCATCATCTCGGCTCGTCGTGCAATGTCCGCGGCAGCGGCAGCATCAACGACGACGCCCTTGATCGTGCTCCGACGGATCACACGTTGAAGTGCAAGCCGAGCGAGTTGGAATCGACCGGCCGCCCAAAGCTGGGAGCCGAGCGAGCCCACCAATCCAGCGAAGATGTAGAAGGCGAGGAAGTGAGGCGTCGCGCCGGCTTCGGGCGTCCAGCCGCTTGTTGGCTCGGGCTCTTGAATGTTCAGCAGCTTCTTGAATGGGGACGTAAGAGCACGCCAAGCCTGGCGGACATTGTCGAAGATGGCGTCAAGCGGCTGGCCGTGACCGTCGTTTGGCGTCGACCCGTTGTTCAACGGCCGGCGCTGCTCGAGGCTAAAGCCAAAGGTGAAATGGCCATTGCCCTCCCTGAAGACGGGATCAAAGACGGTGTCGAGCTGGCAAATGTTCCAGAGTATGTAGTTGTTGATCCCAAAGTGGAAGAAGCCTTGATGGGCGAACATCGAGGTGAACATGGTGTGATACCGTCTTGAGGCGGGCGCGTGGGCGAAGTGCCGAACCATGAAGCTTTGAACGCGAGCCGAGGGCAGCCGAAAGGCGAGGAAGACGAGCGAGTTGACGGCGATGATTGGCACCGCGGCGCGCTGGGACGAGGAGAGGTCGAGGTACGCTTGTGATAGATAGGTGTACGCTCGACCGACCTGCATCTGCACTGAGTGGGGCAGCCCATCGATGGCGTGCATGAGGGTGCGCAGACCGCGACCAAGGTCAGCGGCGACCATGTGTAGAGCTCCACTTTCGACCTGGGCCTGCAGCTTGAGCTTGGCGCGCGGGGACTGTGGGCCATCATCGCCACCGCCTGACAGCGAGAAGTAGGAGCTGAGATCGCCAAAGGGACTCGTCCTCGCGGACGAGCGCGACAGAGACGATGATGGGGACGTTGTGGAGGCGCGGACCTTGGGCAGATTGTAGTTTTGACAGACCACTTGAGTGAAAACCTCGGACCAAGCCGCGTTGAAGGTGTAGACGATGGAGGATCCAACGGCGACGATGAGCAAGGGCAAAATGATCGCTGGTCCCTTTGTTGGCAGCTCATGTGCTTCGGTCTGCTTGGGTGCATCCTCGCTGCCTGTCGTGTCCGAGGCTGAGGTGCTCGTGCTGAGTTGCCTTGTCCACGGCTGCCTTGAAGGTGTCCGGTGCCGGTCAAGGTGCACAAGTGACGCCTGGTGCAAGTGTCCAACCTGGTGCCGGACGCCATGAGGCAGTGATTCTCTTGCCAGCGTCGAGAATGGTCGTAGCCCGACTGACGTTGACCTTGCCAGCGTCGTCGATGCCTGGGCGCTCGTTGTACGAGTACGCAGGGCCGCACTTGATGGCAGGTGTCTGAGCATCGTCCGCAGCATCGTCCTCCCCGCGCTGGCCGGCAGCGCGTGCGCAGCCTGTGCCTCTCCGAGTCGATGCCGACCCTTGCGCGCGTGTCTTTGGGACCGTCAATACGTTGCTCTGGCTGGTGGTGACCGTGATGGTGGTGGTCAGGTCCATGGATCGTGTCAGTGACGCCCACCGAGGACGACCAAGGCTCGAGCGAGGGAGCCAGGAACGGCCATCGTTGCGTAACGATTCCCCACCCCCGTTCGCCCTTCTTCTTGGGCCGCGATGGCTGCTGAATGCCGTCCTGGATGACGGCGACGACGACCATCTCGACACTCGACCTCCGTCGGCCAGCGAGGCAGTCACTCAGTCAGTCAGTCAAGGGAGTCGAGCTGCTCACGCGCGACGCTTGCCCAGCATGGCCGCTCCTTCCAAGCCCAAGGGTGAGTCGCCCCGCGTGGAGCCCATCGAAGGAGATGCACCCGTTGCTGACCATGACACCCCCTCTTCTCGGCCGCCGATAGCGCTGCCGTTCTACGCCCAGTTCTCAGCCGGTGCCATCGCAGGCGCCTCGGAGCTCATCCTGATGTACCCGCTCGACGTCGTCAAGACGCGCATCCAGCTCCAGTCTGGCAAGGGCGAGTACTCGGGCATGCTCGACTGCTTCCGCAAGATTATCGCAAACGAGGGCGCGGGCAGGCTCTACCGCGGCATCGTACCCCCCTTGCTCCTCGAGGCACCCAAGCGCGCCATCAAGTTTGCCGCCAACGACTTCTGGGGGAAGACGTACCGCACCGCGTTCGGGTCGGAGCAGATGACCCAGGGACTCAGTGTCCTCACCGGATGCTCGGCCGGCGCGACCGAGTCCATCATCGTCACCCCCGTCGAGCTCGTCAAGGTCCGATTGCAGTGCGTCTTTGTCTATTGGCTGTCATTGATGGCTATCTTTGTAGCTGACACCTTCCCTCTCACCCTCAGAGACAAGGCACAGGCACATCTCTACAAGGGCCCCGCAGACGTCGTCTCCAAGATTGTCAAGTCCGATGGCTTGCTCGGTCTCTACGCCGGCATGGAGTCCACCTTCTGGAGGTGGGTCATGTTCCAGCTTCCATGCCCAGATACGCAAGCTGCAATACTGAGCATTTTCCTACGTCTCTGCCCGCAGACACGTCCTTTGGAATGGTACGCCTTCTCCCACTCCAATCAACCTGCGCCTTGGCTGACACACCCCTTCTCTCCTCTCTTCCAGGCGGCTACTTTGGGTGCATCTTCCAAGTGCGCTCCCTCTTGCCCAAGGCAGCAGTACGTCGGCTTCTTCCTTTGCCCTCCGAAGTCCCCGTGCAAAGCACAACTGAGCTGACGCCATTTCATTTGCACACGGTGCCTGACAGAACAAGTCGGAGGAGCTCAGGAACAACTTTATCAGCGGCACCGTCGGAGGCGCCGTCGGCACCGCGCTCAACACGCCCGCCGACGTCGTCAAGTCCAGGATTCGTGAGTGGCAGAATGACGACTCTTTCTCTCTCTCTCTGGACGCGTCTTGGATCTGACGCACGGCGGCCTTGCCATTGCCTTTACAGAGAACACGCCGAGGATCCCAGGCCAGGTACCCAAGTATAACTGGACCTTCCCCTCCATCGCCCTCATCGCGCGCAAAGAAGGCTTCTCCGCCCTCTACAAGGGCTTCACGCCCAAGATGCTCAGGTTGGGCCCCGGCGGCGGCGTGCTCCTGCTCGTCGTCGAGGTGGTCCTCGAGCAGTGGAGGAACTTCCTCGGCCCGCCTTACAAGTGAGGCGAGGCGTCGATGCGGTGTCCTCGGTATCTCATCAACGGCGTTTCGGACCGCGCGTCCTCGAGTGGATCAGCGACGCCACGAGTTTCTACCTCCCTCTCTCTGCCGCGACTGAACACACGACTGGGCTGCCTCCTACTTCTCATACCGTATTGCACAGTAATAGTATTGCTGTAGTAGAGTTGCAAGCGCGGGTTCGTAGGAAGGCAAGAAATGCCAAGAGGAGATCAGTACAAGGTCCATAGAAAGGGGGGTTTGTGGGGGACGAGTCTCGAAGGCAGGATCCGCTTGATCAGTTCCGGGAAGGCCGACGGTACAAACGCGCGCGAGGAGCCAGAGAGAGCACACAGGAGCGTGCGCTCGATCCCTGGCTCCAAGGCGCGCATACCGCCTGGCCTCCCCGCTCGGCCGCTTGTTCTTCAGAGCTAGGGAGCTCAAAGAATAAGGATGACGTTTTTGAGCTTGTCCATCCTCCCGTTGCGGGCGTTGCCTTTCGAGTCGAGGTTGGGGAGGGGTGGAGGGAGGGAGAAGGAATAGGCTTGGACTCACCCTTGTGGGTACTTTGGGCCGCTATCGCCCTATCCCATTCGGCTGCGTGCCATCGTTTGGAGCAGTTGACGTCCTTTCACTCGCTTCTGCCGCGTTCGCGCTCGACCATGACGCCGCTTTGCCAACGACCTTGCGCGCCTCCTCGTAGATCCGGCGCTCCATGACAAGCTTGCCCTCGCGCTCCCATTGCTCGCGCTCGTGCGCGCGCCAGAGGGCCGAGGTGGCGGGGTCGACGTAGCGCTCTTGCATCTCGAGGGCGTGCGAGGGCCCGCCGCCGCCCGCGCCGTTGGCTGTGGAGCCGGTGTCGGCGATGGTGAAGAGGGCGGCGGCCGAGGCGGCGGTCCCACCCCGGGCTGCTTGGATCCGAGCTTCGTAGTCGTCCCTCCGCCGTGCTCGTTGCTTGGTTGTCCCTTCGGCATCATCATCCTCGTCCCCATCCTCGTCTTGACCGCCCTCACCGTCCAGATCTTCGTCGAGATATCGCTCCTCCATCTCGCGCGCCGCACGCCCAACGTCGCCTTGTACGAAGACGTAGCCTGTGGCCTTGTCGCATAACCTGACGAGCCGACCCATGCTCTCGCGGTCCTCTACGGCGAGGGTCTCGAGGCCGACGAGACCAAAGTCTTCGATGAGCTCGATGATGCGCTCGTTGAGCTTTTGGAAGCGACGTTGGCGTGGTGTAGAGGTGGAGCTTGAGGTGCTTGCTTGGGGGAGAGGTGAGGGAGGAGATAGTTGAGGTCTTGTACTTCGGTGTAGAAGTCGAGATTGAATGCTGCAGAATGGACGCCCTGGGTCAGTGTATGGCTCCTTCTGAAGTGTCCTGAGAAGGATACTGACCCAGATGCTCGGACATTTGGCTGAGGAGGTCCATTTTGGAGAGGACGTTGATGTGTGGGAGCTCGAGGGTGAGCATGGCGCGTAGGCAGAGGAGCAAGAGGGCGATGTATCTGGATGCGTCGGTGATGTGGGACGCGTCTACGAGATGGACGGCGACGAGTTGCCACTGGCTGTGCCGGGTGAGATGCTCGACGATGTGCTTGAGGGAGGTATGGTTGGTGGACAGCTCGACCTGTCCGGGCAGGTCAAAGACGACGTATCGGTCGTGAGGCGGGCCTGGCAGCTCTGCGAGTCTGCGGTCGAGCCACTCGAGGTTGGCCTCGAGGTACTCGAGACAGTAGAGCATGGCTCCGTTGGGGCCGAGATGGAGCTCGTCCATCACGTCTTGGACGGTGATGAGCTCGGCGAGCGAGATGGCTGCCTCGTAGGGGACGGTGTGGTTGGCGGGGTCGAGGTTGACGACGGCAATGGGCCGCTTGAGGGCGCCAAAGAACTGCTGGAGGCCATGGCTGTCCAAGACGAGGCAGAGGTGTGCTCAGCCAGGCATCCTTTGGCCACGGACGATGTGTACGATGCTCACCAGTACGTCGTCTTGCCGGAGCCTGGGCTGCCAATCTGGGCAAGGAGAGGTGGTCAGCTGCTGCTGCTTCTCGTCGCTGCTGCTGCTGTGCACTCACCACGACCTGTCCGAATGGCATTCCTCCTCGCCAGCGTCCCTGCCAGTGGAGCTGCTGTGGTGGTGGTCGTCGTCGTGGTGAGGAAGCAGGTCGAGGTCGAGGTCGAGGTCGAGGTCGGCCCATGCGGAAGTCACGGCGCGTGCGATGTCACCCCGATATGGCTTCCCATGCGCGGCGCAGGCTTCGTTGCCGGGCGTCCTTGTCGGCGTTCTCGAGCTCGGCGAGGACGAGGACGAGCACGACGACGGCGGCCCTCGCGGACGGCAGTGGGATGCTGATTCCACCACCGCGACTGCCTGCGGGCACGCGGCTGCCCCTCGCGCTGCCCAACGGCGACGAGCTGCTCGACTTTGGCAACACGCACGTCCACAACCGCCGCGTCGCGGCCCACTTTGAGCGCGCGCTCGCCTTCGCCGCCTCCTTCCACGGCGATGGCAGTGGCGACGGCCTGCCGTGGCCGCAGCCTGCGTTTGCAGCGCTCACCCTGCCGCGCCCGCTGCCGCGCACGACGGACGTGTACGGGGACGAGCACCCGCCCTCGCCGCGCACCCAGCTCCGACTGCTCACCCTCGACGAGCACCGCCGGCAGGCCCAAGAGCCCGAGTGGGGGCAGCCGCGCGAGGACGAGGACGTCGCACAGTGGCAGGCCCGCTACGGCTTCAGCTCGCTCACGCCCGGCGATGTGCAGTATTACACCCGCCAGCGCGCCCTCCTCGAGCAGGGTGAGTAGACACTCTCTGGGTTGCAGCTGCCAGCCAGGCTGACACCCTCGTCCTCATCCACACAGTCCGTCTCGAGCGCGAGGCCGACGACGAGCGCGAGCGCAGGCTCAACGACCAGCTGCCCGACGACGATCCCCAGAACTCGTTCCAGCAGGCCATGGCCATCGCCTTTGCACAGCCGCCAGAAGCATCAAACGGCTCCGTCCTCGACAGCAGTCATCCTCCTCTGGACGTGTCGCAAGTAGCGCCGCAACAAGCAGAGGCAGCCTTCAGTCTCGTCGACTTCTTCAATCCCAACTTTTACGCCGCCGCCGCCGCCTCGTCGATACCCCAACTGCCTCCGTCGTTGGGTCAACCCACAACAGTGGAGCAGCCACAGCCCTTCGACGCATTGCAAGCAGCGATCGACGCCGCCGAGGCAGCAAGAGCAGCCATACCGACAGCTCAACACGCGCCAGTCTCACCGCCCCTCTTTCTCGGTAGCAACTTTGGCGAAGACGACGGCCTCGCAGGCCTCAGCGGAGCCCTCATAGCCGCCATAGCCGCCTCGGGCTCACACCCAATCCCAGCTCCACCGACACCAGAGCCAGCATATGCTCCCTTGAGCCCAAGTCTCACCGAAGAACCCCTGCCCCCCGCCGTCCTGCCCGAAGATTATGAAGAGAATCCACCCGGCGACATCGCGCCGGAAGAGGATGTGGGCAATGGCACCAACGCGGGAGCAGGTCCATCCTCGACTTCACCGTCCAAGCAGACCGAGTCCAGGTCACGACTCTACTACTTTGCAGTCGTGGACGGCTACTATGCGCGCAAACGGGCCGCCAGGAAGGCTCAACGGCAGGCTCGAAAGGCCGAAGCACGCGCCCAGCGAGAGCAGCTCGGCCTCTCGCCACTCCCGTCCGACTCGAACTCAGTAGAAGACGACGACGATGTCTCCTTCACCACGGTCTCCACCCACTTTTCCGAGCTCGACGCACTGCCCGAGCTGCAAACCGTCCCCCCGCCTTCCGTCCCACCCGATTTCCCGCACGACCGTCAACGCGCACGCGAGGAGGCGGACGAGTGGATCCTCCGCCAAGCTGAGCGCGAGCGCGAGCGGCGCCGGGAGTTTGAGGATCGGGTGCATGGGAGAGACAGGGAGAGGGAGAGGGATAGGGACAGAGGCAGGGACAGAGATGGGGATCGTCACTGGCGGGAGCGGGATCTTCGCCAACGCGACTGGGATCGAAGTCGAGACGATCGTCGCGATCGAGATCGCGAGCCACGGCGGGACCGCGAGCGCAGTCCCCCTCTCCGACGCGAGCGCAGCCCTCCACGAACACGGGAGCGTGACTACGGCTTGGACCGCGAGCGATTCCTTCGCGAGCGCGATTGGCCGCCGCCACGGTCTAGGGACAAGGAGCGAGATCGCGACTTTGGCCCCGGTCCCGGTCCTGGGCCACGTCCGTGGGAGCGCAACAACTACTCCTCCCCTCCCAAGAGCTCCTTCCACAAGACGGGCCCCAATTCTCTACCACAGCGTCCAACGATGTCGCTGCCACAGCGTCCACCGGTGTCGCTGCCTCCAAAAGAGTACTTTGACCGTGATGGCGCTGCAGGGGCGGCGTCTCATACCGGTCCTGGACGGATCGGCGCTGGGTTCGGACGCTCCTTCTCGGGCGGCGGCGGCCCCGGCGGACGGCAGGACGACGTCGATCTCTCCCTCGTCGACTACGGACGCGCAGGCTCGTCCAGGCGCCCTGACGAACCTCACGGGCGCGGCTTGGTTGGGCGGGCTTCGAGTCCATCGTCCCGGAGCGCGAGCCGGAGTCGGAGTCGGAGCCCGGTCGTGTCGAGGCGCGTGGGAGGGGCGGCGGGGGAGGATCGGATGATGGGTGGTGCAAGCTCGAGTGGTGGGTTCGTACCGCCCTCGGCGAGACGGCAAGGCTATCAGGCCTTCTCGAACTCCATCGACCTGGACAGGCGGAGAGGAAGAGACGTCTACGAAGAAGAAGGGATGGAGGAGGAGGAGGACGGGGAGATGCTACCGCCTTCGTCCTCGTCCCTCTCCCTCCTCCGCCCACCCTCCGCCACACACGGACACATCAAGGACACAGGAACAAGCAGCACGACGACGGGACGGAGCCGCCTCGCCTCGTACGCTGACATTGCGCCCGCCATCGTCGACCGTGCCGACGACGCAGGGCCGCGCTTTGGCTTCGGGCCGTCGCGCGGTAGTGGGTTTGGAACTTCGTTCGGAGGTAGGGGGGGAGGAAGAGGTGGTGGTGGTGCAGGCGGACGAGGACGGGGTGGACGGGCTTCCTTCCCGCCTACCACCTCCTCCTCGTCTCGTCCGTACGGCAACTCCTCTCATCATCATTACGGCCCACCGCCTCCCTCTGGCTCACGCGGCGGTGGATCGTTCGGGTCGTCGTCGTCTGGCATGGCAGGACGAAGTCGGGTCGGGGCGGGGAGTGGGCGGGCGTACCGCTGATGATGTGCTTCTCAAGCTCAGCGTCTTTATGGTCCATGTGGCTTACCCTGGTTCATGCTCCGCCATGGTGAGAGGCTAGCGTTTGGTAGCTCAGTGTCTGGCCGACTTGGGCCGCTGGCAGATGTTCTCCCTTAATGATACCTTGACCAATGCCAAAAAGCTCAGCCTCGTCAATCGTCATGCACCCCTGTTTGGCCACGTGCTGAAGGGGCATTGGGATGACGTTAATTCTTGACTCTGTTGAGATGATGGAGACGGGGTGAGGAAGGGAGGTTGCCTGCGACGCGCCGATGGAGGGAAGATGGAGTGGGAAGCGGGAGAGAGGCAGGAGGCGGACGCGAGCTACTCGTAGGCACCGAGAGTCACCGAGAGCGGCTCGCGCCCATACCTTGAGGAGGACACGTCTTGCCTACGAAGCCCGACCCATCCCGCCCACGACCGGCGCCAGCCACAGGGAACCCCCGTCGCGAGCCGGCCCCGGGGCTCACTTCTTCTCAATGTACTCCTTGACGTAATCCGCCAAGCTGACCATGCAGATGGTCTGCCAGATGCCGAGGGCGATGCGCGGGCTGACGCCGCGGTAGAGGCCGCGGATGCCGTTCTCGCGGTAGATGTACTGCAATGTGTTGAGGATGGTGAGCTTCTCGGGCCGGTTGGAGCCGGGGGCGGCCTTGGCCATCGATTGCATCTTTGGGAGACGGGTATGGGAGGAAGGCGCGCGTTAGTCGAGTGGGGTCAAGGGAGATGAAGGTATGGAGGAGAGACGCGTACCTCGACTCGGATGACCTCGATGGGCTGGTTCCACGTCGCGAGCGCGCCACCTGTGATAGTAGAGAATAGA
Organism: Salmacisia buchloeana; assembly: GCA_029952725.1. Classification (NCBI taxonomy): domain Eukaryota; kingdom Fungi; phylum Basidiomycota; class Exobasidiomycetes; order Tilletiales; family Tilletiaceae; genus Salmacisia; species Salmacisia buchloeana. The sequence goes on from CP124190.1 coordinate 839,193, forward strand.
GGATCAAAGCTTTAGAGTTCAAGGACGCGTCATGCAGACAGATGAGAGGGAGAAAAGCTCACCGATGGACGAGCAGGCGATGCGCTCGAGCGGGCCGAGCTTCTCGTTGGGACCCTTGCCCGAGATGGAGCGGACAGGGGACTCGGCAAGACGAGCGAAGCCCATGCTACTCATCAGAAGGGGAAAGACGCGTCAAATGAGTGACCTCAAGAAGGAGAGAGAGAGAGAGTACGCACCGACTGCCCCAGTTGGTGCACTGTCGGACGGCGACGGCGTTGACACCCTTGTTGATGCCTGCGATACCTTCACGGCGGTAGATGTCCATGAAGACGGCCCAGGTGGAGGGCGGGGTGACGCCGGCAGCGGCCTGCTTGTGCCGTGTGATTTCGGCCGTCTTCATGCAGGTGCAGAAGCCCATGGTTGCGTAGGCCTGTGCGATGCCTCCGCCCATGCCGCCGAGGAGACCGGCGGTGCCGGCTCCGACGCCGCCTGCCTTTGCGACCTTTTCGATTTCGGAGGCGGTGAAGAGGAGGACGGCGCCCTTGGTGGAGGCCTCGATCCATGCCCATGGGATGAGGCCCTGGTAGAAGCCGAGGATGCCGCCGCGTGACCAGATGGTGGCGAGGGCCTGGGGCAGCGTCTGTGCTCGGTTGGAGGCCATTTGGGTCTTGGCGACCTCGAGGGGCTGTCCGAGGGTGGAGACCTGGCGGGGGAGGAAAAGCAGCCAGCAGCGGTCAGCGAGGATGCAGCAGCACCAGCTGGGCTCAAGCACAGACTGACCTCGAACATGTTCATGATGGACCCGACGGCAATGTTGGACCAGTTGATGCCGCCCGAGGTGGTTGCGGGTGCCATGCTGGGCGAGGTGGGTGCGTGTCTATGGACGAGGACGGACGAGAACGCGGACGGTGCGGGTAAGCAGATGGACGGGGGGCTCCGATGGCGACGAGGACGAGGACGAGGTCGAGGTCGAGGAGGACGAGGTCGAGGATGGTCGTCGTCGTCGTCGTGATGGTAACGATGGGGCAAGCCGCGGTGCTATCTGGCGTGGGGCCCAGCATTCTTCCTGAGCACGCCCCACCCATTTACACCCGCACGGCTCGCCCCACGCCTCGTCCATCTCCATCCGTTCCGATGTCCCCCTTCTGGAACGGATCTCCAGTGTAAAGAGATAAGGAACGGTTGGGGAGCACGAGGCGTGTCCGTGCGGCGGGCGCAACACGCTCCTCCTCGCCGACGACGACGACGACGACGACGACGACGACGACGATGAGCTCCTCCCCGTCCTTTGACGAGCGCGAGCATCCGCATCGGCGGTACAACCCGCTGCTCCAGGCGTGGGTGCTCTGCTCGCCCCACCGCACCAAGCGACCATGGCAGGGCGCACACGAGGCGCTGCCACCCGCCGACCTGCCAGCACACGACGAGCAGTGCTACCTCTGCCCACGCAACACGCGCGCAACGGGCGCGGCCAATCCCGACTACAAGTCGACCTTCGTCTTCCCAAACGACTACGCAGCCCTGCTGCCCGACGTGCCGCCCCACCCAGCACACGCCGCCCACGACGCGCCGCCGCCCTCGTTCATCAAGTCGCAGCCGGCCAGGGGGTCCTGCTTTGTGCTGTGCTTCCACCCAGCCCACAACCTCACCCTCGCACAGATGCACAGCAGCCAGCTTAGGGCCATCATCGCCGAGTGGACGCGCCTCTACGCATCCCACATCCCTGCCCAACTCACGCCCGCACACCACGGCAAGCCAGCACTGCCGCTGAGGTACATTCAGATCTTCGAGAACAAGGGCCAGGCCATGGGATGCTCCAACCCACACCCTCACGGCCAGCTCTGGGCCCTCGACTACGTCCCCGTCGAGCCCCTCAAGACGCTCCACTCGCTCAGGGAGTACGCTCTCAATCCCTCTTCACCCACGCCCATCGTTCGCGATGCCAAGTTTGGCAAGCCGTCCTTGCTCCTCGACTATGCGGCATGGGAACTCGCCAACCCACCACCGTCCCCCAACTCCGACGCCGTAGGCTCGCGGCTCATCTACTCCAACACGCACTTCCTCGCCTGCGTCCCGTACTGGGCAACATGGCCATTCGAGGTGCTCCTCCTACCTGCCCAGCGTCAAATCGCCTCCCTCGCCGAAATGACAGCCGACGAACAAGACGCGCTGGCCGACGCCATGGCCCATGTCACCAAGGCACTCGACAATCTCTTCAAGTGCTCATTCCCATACTCCATGGGCATTCATCAACGACCCGTACCACTCGCACCGTCACCCAAAGACCGAACCAAGCTCACCGTACTCTCTGCACAAGCCTCCTCTACAGAATCTCCAAACAACGCGCTTCCACCCTGGCTCGACGCAGACGACGAAGCTGTCGAGCTAGGCTCCTACGCGCAGTTCCACATCCACTTCTACCCGCCCCTCCTACGCAGCGCCACCGTGCGCAAGTTCCTCGTAGGGTGAGTGGGTCTCTTCTGAGCTTCACCTGCTGCGTTGCTGACCCTGCTACTCGTTGCCACAGATTCGAAATGCTCGCAGAGCCACAGCGCGACCTCACGCCTGAACAAGCGGCAGCCCGCATTCGCGTCGCGTCGCAGGGGCCGCACTACCTCGACACTCTCGAGCCGACTTCATCTTCGTGAACGGACACCATCAAAGGCCAAAGCAACACGGACGATGCAATCGATCTCGATGAGCAGCCTGCTTGCTCGCACGAGCACAGCTCCGCGAGTCAAGACAGGCTACAGATCGCAAGAGAAGGAGAGAGGAGGATGCGAGATACGGACACGTAACAGAACAGGACAGGAACCATGGATGCACAGACTTCACCACCCCGCTCACGCCGCGCCACGACCCTTGGCAGCAAGCCGTGCACTCGCCCGCGTAGTGCGCATGGAGCCTCCTTGGGACGCCGCTCCAGGAGACGGCGAGACATTCTCGCCGTCCTCCTCATCCGACGCCGTCGTCGTTTTGGCTGTGGGAGTGGCCGTCTTGGAAGCCGCCTTGCTTGTCTTGCTCGTGGAGGCCGTCGAGGCGGAGCGAGCCGACGTCCGGCGCGTGCTCACCCCCAGGCCCGCTGCCGTCGTCGTCGACGTGGCAGTAGTCGAGGTCGAAACCGACGACGGCGCACGCTTCGGCAGACCCGCTTTGGGCTTGGTCTCCTCAAGCGTAGCCTTGTCATCCTCCGTCTCCTTCTCGAGCTCCAGGCTCGTCGAGCTAAGGCTCCCACCAAGCGTAGTGAACTGGGAGCTTGTGGAGGTCTCTCCTAGCACCGCCCGCGACGTGTCCTCTCCGTGCTTCGAGCTCGTGGCTGCGCTTGCTTCTCGCCCTGTCGAAGCAACAGAAACCTTGCCAACCGTCGAAGCCGAGGCCGAGGCCGACGCCGGCACGCCTCGTCCCCGTACCGAGCCAGCCAGCTGTGCCCGTCCACGAGCAATCGTACCCGACGACGACGCGCGCGATACGAGCACAGGCGCGCTCGGGGGCAGCGGTAACGGTTGCGGGCCCTTGGCCACCGCTCTCACCGTCGCCGCTTTGCCGCCGGCGCTCGTGGGCTGTACGCGACCCTTGCTGGGCTGCTCACTCGACGGGCCATTCTTCTTCGACGGCAGACGCGCCGAGAGGCCCGTCGAGAGGGTGACCGCGGGCGCTGCCGAACCCATCGTGGGGGCGAGTCGCGCCTTTGGCGTGCCCGACTTGGTGGCCGTGCTAGACTTGGCAGTAGAGCTGGCTGCAGTGGTGGTGCGTCCGACGCGCTTTGTCGAGGTGGACGACAGGGTGGTAGGAGGCGGTGGCATGCCTTCCTCCTTCTCTTTCTCCGGCTGCGTCACAGTCGTCCTTGACTTGGACATGTCCGCTTCCGTGCCAGCTTGAGGTTCATCGACGTTGGTCGCGTCAGACTTGCTCTCATCGACGTCCATAGCCATGACCACATCGACTGCCGTTGTCGAACCCACAGAGTCCCCTTCAGCGGCATGCTCAGCCGCCTCGGCGGCCGCACGCGCACGTCGGACGATGGCAGCGCGATCAATGTGCGGCCGTCGCACGGGAAGTGTTTGAGGAGGCATCGGAAGTGCTTGCAGCGCCGCTGTGCTCTCCGCCAATGTCGTCGACGCATGAGTCGGATCATGTGTCGGCGCTGCAGGGAAGTGCACCACAGTCCCCTCTGACCCTGTTTGAGCTTGAGCATTCTGGCTTGCCTCCTCAGCTGGTGTTCCGGCACTTGCAGATCCAGTCTTCTTCTGCGGGCTTGCGCTCCCACGCTTGATTCCACCCACTCCACGAACGGCCTTGTTCGTTCTCATCGAAGTCGCAGAGCCGCCACCGCCATAAGGATGGAAGCGTCGCTGAGCCACGCTCTTGGCCGTAGCAGGCGTCCTTGCCCCTCCCTTGATAGCATCGTTCTTGCGAGCCGAGCCTGCGACCGTCTTGTTGGTGTTGGGAGCGGCCGATGAGGAGCGCGGGGGCGTTGCGAATACGTCGAGAAGCTTCATTCGTGTGCTTGGCACGGCCGAAGCAGGCTTGATCACTCTGGTCAAAGATGGGTTGGTGGTGCGAGTTCCCGTCGCAGTCGCTAGAGTCCCGAGGCCGCGAGTGGTGCCTGGCGCTGGACGCGGTGGTGTGGCGAGGACATCGAGGTACTTGCGCGAGGTAGAATCCTTGGCCGGGGCAGCTCCAGCAATATCAGATCCCTTCGCATCTCCAATTGCGTCTGATGCAGCCGTCGTGGTAGACTCTGACACATCGGGGCGCAACGAGCGCGAGGACGGTGCAGCACGAAGAGTGCTCGAGCTAGCCTTGGCCTTCAGAGTCGAGGTCGAAGCTTTGTTGGTCAAAGTGTTGCTCTTGATCGGTGAGACGGGATACTTTGGCGCCGCCAGAGTCGCCAGCGGTGTCGGACCTGGCTTGGGCCGAGCCGGGGCTGTGTTCACCGAGGTGGCAGTGATTGCACTGGTCGTAGCATTCTGATTAGGACGCTGCCGCTTCGCTGATGGCGCAGCCGTGCCATTCACGCCGACCTTTGACGTGCTTGCTGTGGCGGCATTGTGAGCACGAGCGCGCGCAACTGAGGCACGGCCTGCTGTTCTCTTGGAAGCCGGTCCACCCTTGCGACTGGCTGCGGCTGCGACGGCGGAGACAAGCTTCTTTGGCGCGCTTCGCAAGGTCGCGTAGTGGTTTGCAATGCTGTCTGACTTCTTGAAGAGCTTGTCGTGTGCGCTCTTGAAGCGATCAGACGTGGACTCAGACTGGCTCTGATGCTTGCCGGACGTCGAAGATGTTGCGTGCTGCTCGTTCGCATGGCTCGTCACGCCTGCACTGAACTGCTCCACAGAAGCGAGGAAGTTGGATGGCAGGTTCTGGTGCTTGGCGGCTAGGCGAGCGTTCAGATCAGCCATGGCGGCCGCGAACGCTGCATTTGGCACCGAGGGAGGAGCGACGGTGCTCTGCGCTGGCTCAGAACCAGCCGTGTCCATGACGACGTCCTTGTCGAGCTTGCCATCGTCGACTGTACCGAAAAGCACTGTCAGCACGCTCACTTCTACGCATGAGGAGTTGGACACTCACCTAGAGGCGCTCTGAGCTCTGGCATGGACGGATAGAGGCCTGCTGATGAAGGAGACTCTGCAATGCCGACCTCGCTCCATCCACCGGGCAGATTGCAGGATACGATGCTGGCCGGCCGTGAGTCTGATGTAGAGCGGCGGACGAGCTCCGAGGTAGCCGCCATGAAGACTGCGGCTCGGTCTCGCTCGGCGTCGTCGTGCTCGACCAGCACACCGTCGTCGTCGTCTTGCATGCCGTCATCGTCTTCCTCGCGGCGGCGCTTGAGAGGGTTTGCGATGGCGTTGCTGGCTGTGGCCATCTTTCCGATCATGCCCTTGATGGAGCCGGAGAGGGAGCGCAGGCTGATGGACGACGTCGAGCGGATCGAGAGCGCGGACGAGGATGTCGACGTCGATGCCGACGATGATGATGGTGGGATGAAGGGCGGCGGTTGAGGATGTCGATGCGGGCCCGCCTTGCCCGCCTCGTTGGCGGCCGTGGTGTTGGTGGTCCTGCCTATGAGCTTCGCAACGGACGCCTTCTTCCTGAGGCCGGACATGGTGCTGAGGTCTGCCACCAGCGATGAGGGTGTGACAGCTTCAACGGCTGGGGTAGAAGGTGATGGTGGAAGTCCGCAACCAGCACCGACCCGTTCGGAAGACCTCTGTTTACAATCTCCACGGACATGGATCGGGGTGTTGATGCCTCGGCCCTCGACGCGTCCCTACCGACGCGTCCTCTAGAGCCATCACGTGATGCTCCCCCTCATCGTTGAAGATGAGCTCGGACGAGATCGGTGAGCGCGGGCCAACACTCGACTCATGTCGAGCGCAAGATGTTGTCCACGACCACCACCATCGCCTCCCTTCGCAACGCATACCAGCAACACAGTACATCATGGTCGGGTACGTGCTCGTCCATGCCGATGTTCGCCCTCACAGCGCTGACCCTTGGTCTGCCTCTCGTCCGCCTCCAGCACCCTCGTCCTCACCCGTCACGGCCAGTCCGAGTGGAACAAGCTCAACCTCGTGAGTGCCCATGGGCAGGCTTTCGGACTGTCCATAGCTGACACGCGCCTTTCTTTGGCTGCAGTTCACCGGCTGGAAGGACCCAGCTCTGACTGAGCAGGGCAAGGAGGAGGCCCTCAAGGGCGCCGCAGAACTCAAGAAGCACGGCTACGTGAGTTCATACGGCAAGAGGCCCATGCCCGGTCGTGCGCTTTGCTGACTGGATCCTCTTGCCTCCCTGACCCGCTCCGTGCTTGGCATACAGACAAACTTCGAGTGAGTGCTGCGCTACAATCTTCGGAAGCAATGCGTGTCTGACAAGGCGCCTCTACATTCACAGCCTGGCCTTCACCTCGGATCTCCAGCGTGCTCAGAACACGCTCGCCATTCAGCTCAAGGAGATCGGTCAGGAAGGCATTCCCGTCACCAAGGACCAGGCTCTCAACGAGCGCGACTACGGCGAGCTCACCGGCCTCAACAAGGACGACGCCCGCAAGAAGTTTGGCGAGGAGCAGGTCCACATCTGGCGCCGCTCCTACGACGTGCCCCCACCAGGCGGCGAGAGCTTGAAGCTCACTGCCGACCGCGTGCTGCCTTACTACGAGGCCAACATCAAGCCTCACGTCATCGCTGGAAAGTCCGGTAAGTGTCACATCTCCACAGGAATTACTTTACACCCGCTTACAACCTTGCCTCTCCTTACAGTGCTTGTCACCGCTCACGGCAACTCGTAAGCATCTCGTCGCTACAGCACTCTTTTGACACGATGCCTGACTTTTCATCTCATACAGCCTGCGCGCCATGATCAAGGAGCTCGAGGGCATGACCGGCGAGCAAATCGTCGCGTAAGTGCTGCACCCCTTCGTGTGCTGTTCCGCCTACGTTCGTCCGTCTGTGGCGGACGCTGACAACTGCATGTCTCTGACCTTGACAGCACGGAGCTTGCGACGGGCGTGCCCATCGTGTACAAGATTGACGCCGATGGCAAGGTGAGCGTCCTTCCCTCGGTTGTGGTACTCCCACAGCTCGGATCTGAAGCGTATCCACCCGTTTGTTTCAACTCCTTGCTTTCCCAGGTCGTCGAGAAGAAGATCCTTGAGTGAAGCGACTATCAGAGGTGACCTCATCCCGGATCCAAGCTCCCACATCGCCTAGCATGGTAATAGAGCGCGTGCTTTCTTCAAGACGCAAGAGTGCTTCACCACCGTTAAGCTCAGGTCCAGAACGAATGGGTTTCGTAGCTTTTCTATCCGATAGACTCCCAAGAGACATGGTCACAGGGTAAGAGCGCTTCGTGCGCGAGCACTTCTGACGCGCCAAGACTAGAGACCTTGGCTCTAAGGTCGCGTCTACTTCTTGGAGTAGTCGTAGAAGCCTGCACCAGACTTGCGGCCGAGCTTGCCCTCCTTCACGAGCTTCTCAAGGAGGCTGGATTCGGCAACCGCCTCGGCCGAGATCTCGCCCGTCTGGACGCGCTGTTCGCGCCAGCCGCGAGCGATGTGGGAGAGCGTGTCGAGGCCGACCAAGTCGGAGAGCTCGAAGGGGCCCATGGGGTCTGCGAGACAGGTAGGGACGATGTGAGCGCATGAGACAGTAGGCAAGCTGACCGGGCTTGCTGTTGAGCTGAAGGAGCGGCAAGAGACTTACAGCCTGCACCAAGCTTCATGGCAGTGTCAGTGTCTTCGACGGTGGCCTCGCCACGCTCGACGAGCCGAATTGCCTCGAACATGTAGGGGACGAGTAGCCGGTTGACGATGAAACTGGAAGAGCCAATGCGATGATTAGCAACTCATGGAACAGCGCCTCGATCAAGCAAGGGTATCCTCACCCGGGCGAGTCGACGCATGCGACGGGAACCTTGCCCATCTTCTTGGCGAGATCGATGAGCGTGTTGAAGGCCACATCCGAAGTCTGCTTTGTCCGTACGACCTCGATCAGCCTGCAAAAGTAGAAGCATTGTCAGAAAGGTATACGTCAAAGGCCAGAGAGTGTCAATGGCGTGTACCCACTTCATCTGAGGGACGGGGTTGAAAGCGTGGAAGCCGGCAAATGTCGACTTGTCCTTGACTGCCTCTGCAATGTCGGAGATGGAGAGCGACGACGTGTTGGACGCGAGGATGGCGCCGTCCTTCTTCTTGGAGTCGACGAGGGTAAAGAGATCGCGCTTGATCTTGACGTTTTCAATGATGGCCTCGATGACAACGTCGGCTTGGCTGGCGGCGGCGCCGGCGTCGGTGGTGAAGTTGATCTTGGAGAGGATGGGCTCGGACAGTGCGGCTGCGTCCTCGCCTGGGTTCGACTTCTTGAAGATGCGACCGAGAGAGGTCGTGATGATCTTCTTGCCGTTGGCGAGCGCGCCGTCCGTCACGTCGGCCAGAGTCACGTTGACATTGGCCTTGTGTGCAAGCACTGAGCAGAGAGCGAAGGGGTGTCAGCTCCGACTGAGAGGGCCACCGAGCGCGGTCCTGGGCTCACCCTGAGCAATGCCGGCACCCATCAAGCCAGCGCCGTAGCTGTCCGAGGAGCGCACCGAGCGGGGTGTCAGCGCCATGCTCTCACGCTCCTCCCACGCCCACGCTCACTCACACTGTGACATGGTTGACCTCCTTCTGGGCGGCGAGGCTGGTCGAGAAGGCGCGCGACGCGGCACGGGGGGAAGCGGCGCGCACGACGGCCAGGCGGGAGGCGGCGCGGAGCGATGAGACGGCGGCGGTTGCGGCCATGGCGACGGTGTTGCTGGGGGCGATGAGCTCGGCGAGGCAGACGAGGTGGCCGTCGTCGAGAAGGTCGACCAAGCACGGTGAGGGTGACATCGACGTCGGCCGGCTCAGAACGAGACGCCGATTTGGCCCGAGCGACGATCCCATGATCATGGCCAGGGCCGCGCGCACGAGCAGCACCGTGACACCGTCGCCCTGGACGAGCTCGAGCGCGTCGAGGATGAGGTCGACGACGTCCATCTCGAGCTCGGGGCGCGCGACGAGCAAGAGGGCCGACGATGGCCACGCAGCGACATGGCCAGCACCACCAACCCCGCAACCGCCGCCGCCGATGAGGAGCCAGCAACGCGCCGCCCGCTGGCGGTCCAGCTGCGCGCCTTGCTCGACGAGTACGAGGCCGCCGCCTTGGCCCTGTTCAGCGCCATCGAGGCTGGCACCGCCGGCGACGCCGTGACAAGCGCGGCGAATACGCGCAGTAGGAGCGCCGTCGCGCAGTCCGATCAGCAGCTCGGCGGGCTCTTCAATGCGGCCATCCTGGAACACGTCGCCAACGCGCGCCAGCTCGACGCCAAGCTGCGCCGTACGCTCCAAGAACAGGCGCTGCCCCACCGGGTGCAGCAGCACACCATCGATGCTCTCATCGCTGTCCAGCGCGCCCGCGACGACGGACGCAAGGCGCAGATCCAGCGGCTCGCCGAGCTCAAGGCCGAGCTCGACCAGCTCGTCAAGCGCGGCCGCGAAGAACGCCGGGAGGCCGACCGTGCCGAGAAAGGTGAGCCGCGCTCCTTGTCCCCTCGTCAGTCTCGCCCCCATCCGGCGCTGATCAGTCTACACGCGCAGAGCCTCTGTCTTCGAAGCAGGTCCTCGACTACGCGTCCTACATCTCCCGCATCACCGCCGCTCCTCCAGGTTATCGCCCGCCAGGTGTCGGCACAAGCAGCGGCAAAGACGACGCTAGAGAGGTGCTGCCACAGCCCACGCAGCACCTCGACTGGCCCTTCCCCTCCGAGGCACAGATGCGACGAGGCGCGCTGGCCGCCGCTGCCGCCGCTGGTCCCACTGCGGCAAAGGCGACGAGTCTCGCAACCGCCCTGGTCTCGGGCTCAGCCGGTGGCGAGGTCAACCAAGCAGCTCACCCGTCGGCTAGTCATCCTCAACCAGCAACACACCATGACGCGATCGCTCCTCCGCATGCTCACCCGCACCCATACGGACGGCAAGAGCAGCAACAACCAATGGACACGGATGACGCCTTTGACCTCGACCTGAATTAGACCTGGAGCTCACCCGCCATGCCCAGGCGTTCAATCGGAAGACCCACCCAACAACAAGCCGAGACCCAGCAACAGTCAACGAAGGATTACGACCGAATAGGCGATGCATCAGAGGTACGATCTTTGGGGTGAAGCAATGCAAGCGTCGATAGGAAGGCTGTATTCGGAACGCAGGGGGCCTTCTGTAGGTTGCGAAAGGGACGGCCGCCATGCAGCGCTCTCGGTCGTCGTCTGGTTGCAGGCTGCGACTGACAGTGTACTCGGTCTATTGAAAAGGTCGGTCATGGACTGGTCGTTGTTAAACTCGTGAGCCTTCACGGCGATGAGGTCTTGCGGGTCGTTTGCTTAGCGTGGCTGGGCCGGAAAGGCGGCCTGGGTCGTGTTCGAAGGCTCTTCGGCGTGGCCCACAAGCGTCGAAGCGGTGCCGAACAATAAAGTACCGTGTCCGAGGACAGAAGTCCCATGTCCAACCATTGACGTGCGCGCCGACTCGCTCTGCTCTGTGATGGCCGGCTGATGATCAACAGGGAAAGCGTGAGTCTTCGGACCAAGACGATGTATCTTGATTCGGGACGAAGTTGAACTCACCATCAGCAGATCAAGCTCCATCGACGGCTTCTTCGAGCGCGTATAGTCGGACGGAAGGTATTGCAGACCCAGTGGCGCGCTGCCATCCGAGAGCGAAGTCGCATGGGTTGCCACTGGCTGACTAGACCAGGTCTGCTCCCCGCGCTCGACCTGGGAGGGAGCGGACGCTTTGCGAGGAGCTGCGACGTTGTCGTTGGAAACGGCGTGCGAGTGCCAGCCGCCGACCATCCCATTGGCGTCGTCCTTGGCCATGGAGGGCGAGTCCGAGGACGGAAACTTGAATCTGCCAACGGAAGCCGTTCCTGAAGGAGAAGGTGCGTGCTCGAGCGAGGTTCGCGGCAGCAAAGGATCATAGAATGCATCCTCTGCGAAGCCAAGCCCGGCAGGAGACACATTGGCCTGCTGCAATCTCTCCGAGGTCGATTGGGTCCGAGCGCTGAGACCGGGCACCGAGAATGGTTGCGTCGGCGTCGTCTGGATCGAGGGTTGCGAGAAGGAATGCCCATGCGAATATGGCGAGCCTTGCTGCTGCTGCTGCTGCTTCAGCTGCTGCGCGAGTGCGATGGCAGCACGCACGCGACTTGGGTTGACCGTCGTCGAGCCCAGGCTTGGACTTCCACTGGCACTGCCACTCGTGCTCCCCGTCCTGACCAGTCCAAGACTGCGGACGCCCGGGTCACTCGCATCGCCGCTCTTCGCACCGCCGTGGCTACGATAAGTCGTGTCCTCTGGCGCGCCACTACTTGTGATAGGAGTGGGAGAGAACGAGGCTGCGTTGGATCGCGGACCGACAGAGCTTGCTGATGGCGGATCGGCAACAACCATCGATCCATACTGAGTTGACAGTGTCGCCGCCGAACCCAGAGAAGGGCTTCTGACGCTCGCCGGCGCCGACGATTTCGGGCTATGAGGATGGTCGGGTTCAGGCAGCGGCGGCGGACTGGACATTGCAGCTGTGAGCCCCGTTGATATGGGAGGCGGACTGGCTAGTTGAACGACCGGGCTTGCCGTTTTGCGGTTTGAGCTCGGCAGCGCCGTCGTTGGGCTTCCCACCGCGGGAGTCGGTATCGTAGCCGTTGGCAGTGGCGGCGAAAGGGGGCTTTGAGACAAGCCTGAAGGCGCGCCTGGAAGGACGCCTGACTTGGGACTCATGAGTCGACCTTCGACCATGCTACTCGTGCGCGAGTTGGCATATGATCCCGCCTCATCTGACACCGCGGCTGATGAGGAGGTTCGTGAGGACGAAGATGTTGCGCCGCCTCCCTTCCCTTTGGAGAGCGACCTGCCACTTGACGTTGTGCGAGAAACAAGCGAGGGGATGCTTGCCTGTGCGACATAGGTGCCATCTAGAATTCGTCCCCGCGATCGTGATGCTTCAGCGGCAAGATCGCGTGCGCGTTTGGCACGAGCGAGCGCAGTCTTGGCTTCGGAGATCGTATGACTGGCTTGCTCTGCTTGTAGGTGCGCGAGCATGCTGCTCGACGCCGACGTCCTCAGCGAGCGAGACGGCGTGGGGCGACTGCCAGTCTCAGAGCCTGCATCGGTTCGCGGAGGTGGCGATGCGGAAGTCACATATCTCGACAAATTCGCGCCGACGGCATTTATCGCCGCGCGGTCGAGATCCTCCATGGCCGCCATCTTGGTTGACCTGAACGAGTCATCCAATGGTGTTGGCCTGGAAAACTTGTGCAAGTCCTTGTACGCCACTTCCGCGAGCCCCGGCCGAGGTGAGTTGTGCGCATCGTCGACTGATGCTGCTTGGTAATGCGTGGAGGGCGCTTCTTTGGGACTGAGAGGCATGGTCCTGGACGCAGGCGCGTCATCCGCCACCGCCACAACACCAGCCGCCAGTTTCTTTGTGGGCTTCTGCTCTTGCGCGCTCTCAAACACCTTTGATCTGCTGGGTGGTGATCTGTAGGCGTCCGAGAGAGGATACTGCTTGATGACATTTTGAACATCGTCAACGGAAAGCTGTTCTGGAAGCTTTCCGCTAATGTGGCCCGTTGCCGCATCCCGCCCATCACCTGGTCGCGTGCCGACATTGCTTGGCAGTTTGAGCTTCGACAGATGATCGAAGTACTTGTCGCCTGTCACACCGTCCTCAGGAGGAGGTTGACCCGCCATTTGATAGAGCTTCGCTGCGCTACGGCGAATGAACTCGTCCATACGCGGGTCCCCCAAGGCTTTACGCAGCTCGATGCCCATGTGCGATTCGGCCGCAGCGAGACGCGCAGCGAGGGCTGAGACGAGGAAGCGAAGGTGGTGTAGCTCGGCGCGTTGAGCTGCCAGAACCACTTCCTGACGTGCGGCAAGGGCTGTGGCCTCGTAATGTTGCTCGCGAAGCTGCTTCTCCTGCCACTGGCGCCGCTGCTCGAGAATCTTGCCTTCGCTTGACGTCGGGGCATGTCCACGAGGAGTTGAGCCGAGTGTCCTCGAGCTAGCCGATGGCGTTGGCGAGGATGCAGCAGCTTCGGTCGATTGCCCTTTCGACGGCACTGCAGGCCTGCCTCGCAGATCGTCCAAGGAGGGACGTGGCCGAAATGAATCCAAAGACGGCCGCGTGGTGATGTAGTCATCCGCTGCGGACCTTGCCCGAGTATCGTCGAGTGACGGCCTCTTACGGGCTTCCGCCATGACAATGCCCTTCGATGGCGTCTGCGAAGCAGGTACCCTTGACGCGCTTGGAGCGTCCGAGGCCTCTGCTGGAGCTGTGAGCTCGGAGGACTTTGGTGGCACCGGTGGAGCTGCCGGCAAAGGGATGCTCCCGGCTTGCTTAAGCCCTGCGCCGTTGTGCTCAATCGGTACGACCCCCTGTGCCGCAGCGAGGCTCTGGCTCGGTGTGATCAACGAGGGCGCCAAGCTGACTCGCAACATCATCGTGTCCTTCATCTTGCCGTGCGACGCAGCCTCGCCGTGACTTCGTGCCCCCTCTGGCACTGCGCTGAAGTCATCCTCGCCGTCCGAGTTTACGCCGGAGGATGGTGCAGCCGGCGCAACGCCTTCGTCGCTGTGACCGACCGAGGAGTCCAGGAGGCCGTGAGCGAACAGAAAGGCCGCGCCGAGGTCTGACAATCCACTGTGTATGCTCGCCGCAGCGCTCTTGGTGTCGGCCGCCTCCACTTGTAGATTGTCCACGTTGGTGGCGGATTGAAGCTGGGCAGCTTTGTTGCGAGGTGTCTGTTGCACGTCTGCACCAAGAGAGTGCAAACCCAGTGCTGTGCTGATCCCAGGACCGACTGTAGCGCCAGTGGGCGACCTCGGTTCCTGTCCATCAGCCTTGACGTCCGCTGCCTCCAGATCATGCTTGAATGAGCTTGGCTGGTGTGCAGGAAGTCTGTAGATGGACTTGACTGGAAGCGCGGGAGGCGTGGCATCTCCTCGTCCTCCGAGCTGACTCGGCCCATTGGCTGCTGACGCGGAGCTAGTACTACCAGAGCCGGTGTTTCTGGCCCTTTCCGTTCGAAGCTCGGGTCGGGGCTGAGGGACGATCTGAGGTCGCGACGAGGATCCCAGCGCATTGCTGCTGCTTGGTAGAGCAGGCTTAGCCGCGGCGAGATTCCTCGCCATGTTCCTCAGTTCGGGCGAGCTTTGTTGTTGATGGCGCAGCTCATGACGCGTCTGAGATGGCGTTGCGGGCGATGCGTGACGCAGGGAGCTCGACCCAGGCGTCGTCGGTCGCGGTGAGCCAGGTGATCTTGGCGATTGGAGATCAGGAAAGGCGTCTGCCAATGGACGACGAGAGGCTGTTGGCCTCGGTGCGCTCCCAAAGTCTAGATCGCGAGGTCGCCGGACTTCGAGCGAGGGCCGCAGAGTGGGTGAGGCCTTTGCGGTTTCGGGCGACATTGGCTCTTGCACTTGAGGGCGCGTTGCTTGCTGCGACCCGTCCGGCAAGGTGATGGGCTTTGCTCGTAAGTCTGAGGACACCGGTGTACGGGCGCTGCTTGATTCAGCCCTTTGGGGTTGCCATGCCGACATTAGTGAGGATGAGGGCACAGGCGGAGACATCGGTTTTGATGCTGAGGCGGAGGTACTCAGCGACGGGAGACCCGGCGCGTTCTCCGGCCGTGGCCCAATGGGCGATTGAGAAGGCGCCGCTCGTGACAGGCCCGACGAAGGCCCTGGCGATCCTCCTCGAACAGCGCTTGTCGGCTTGCTAGCATTCCGAATTGCGACGACTGCTTCCTGAGACGGGCGTTCCGACATCATCTCGACATTCGGTCGAGACTTGCCGCGCACCGCGACGGACGCGGGCGATGAAGATGAATCCCACTGCGGTCGTGTCGCCGTGATTGACGGTTGGCGGGACGAAGCATTCGTGGTCGCTGCGGCTGTGGCGCGAGCCTGGTTGTAATGGTGTCCGAGCTGGCCGGGTAATAAGCCCGAGCTGTTGTTGCTGGCAATGATGATACTGCTTTTGCCTGGGCCGGACGCTGGCACATATGGCGCGAGTGAAGGAGCGCCGAAGGACACCAACATGGGAGAATCGTTGTCGGGTTGGCTTGTCCCTGATGATGATGACCCGAACGCTGATGGTGCAGCGCCTGCGGGCATCTTTCCAGCGCGGCCATAGGGCGTGGCGGCGCCTACGGAGCCTGCGTTGGAGTTTGCCATCGTCGAGATGGGCATCGTGCCACGATGGACTGATGCAAAGTCGACGTCGGCTCCACGTTGCGTAGCACGTCCGTCAATTTCGTCAGCGTATCGTCGGCTTGTCGAACTTGAGTGCCAGGATGGAGAGGTTACGCGCTGCTGAGGCGACTGTCCTCATGATCGCCTTGGTCTTGGACGTCGTCTTGAATTGGATGCTGGAAGAGCAAGCTGTGACACCTTGGTTTAAGAGCGACCGTCCTTCTCGTACTCGTCCAGATCCCAAGCCGGGAAGAAGGAGAATGTGCTGACTGCTCAAGCTTTCAAGTGACAACCGAATTTGTGATCTGGGAACGTCGATGTGTCGACGTTGAAAGGTTGTGAAGCGTTGCAGTTGCACCCGTTGCTGTCAATAGGATGAACAAGGAACGGACGGAACAGAATTGGCTGCTGCAGATACGTACGAGTTGTGTGTTCGGTGCACTTCGATAACCCGCCCGCCTCCTTTCTTGGGGAGGCAGCGGTGGCGCTGCCGCGCTGGCGCCGTCGACTACCAACTGTAGCCTTGTGCGGACTGCTGAGTGCTGATGCGCTGACGCGTTGAAGATATGCCGGCGCCTGGACAGCGCCATCGAAGGGCCGCCTTCCATGCTCCGATGGCCCGACTGGAGATGCAAGCCTGAAGTCTCCAACGAGCCGAAGACATCGCACCTGTGCTCGGTACACGCAAGCGTCGCACCGTACTCGTGCATGCCCAGGCCTGAGAGCACTGCTGCGGCTTTGGCTCTGGCTGCACCGTGCCACCCGTCCACCTTGCGCGCGCTGATGCTGGCTCAGTGGCCCACGGCGTCCATCTCCTTCCGCGGCCGCGCCCAGTCCACAGTCACCAAGGAGGTGGAGAGGCTTGGACGAGGAGTCGTGGACGGGATGTCGCTAAACCCCAACTTGGCTGCTGAGCCTATTCGCGTGCTGCCTCTCTGCGGTCTGGGCTCTGGAGAGCGCACGACTGGAGAGTCGCGGGGGCGTGCGGTGGTGCTGATGCCGAGAGCCAGCTGCGTTAGGCTGTTTGCCAGCGAGCACGAGGCCGCCGAACCCGCCGTGACGACTGGTTACGGAGGTGCTTGACTGTTGCCAGTGCGGATAAAGGATATGAATGCGTTGCCCAGGCTCAGGCTCGAGCTCAAGCGCAACGCGCCCGACTGTCTGAGCAGGGTGCTGTGGTGAAGAAGGGGCCGTCTGGGCTGGCGTACGAGACGCGGTGGCCGCCGGCCATACGGTTTCGCGAGGGCCTTGGAGCCCGGTGCGAGGCCGCGT
This sequence comes from Salmacisia buchloeana, assembly GCA_029952725.1. NCBI lineage: Eukaryota > Fungi > Basidiomycota > Exobasidiomycetes > Tilletiales > Tilletiaceae > Salmacisia > Salmacisia buchloeana. The sequence continues at coordinate 856,233 of CP124190.1, forward strand.
GTTGACTGATGACCGGCCCTTGTCCGGCGACGAGGGTGTGGGCGAGGTCGAGGCGCGGCATTAACTGCTTGCGCGCTCTGCCCCTTGTCGGCCAGGATGAGTACGAGGAGGGTGGGGATGAGGAGGACGAGGGTGTCGTCGTCGTCGTCGAGGTGAGGGTGAGGTGTGGTGGTGGGTGGAGTCCCCTTCTCGGCACCCAGATCGGCACCCCCCATGGAGCTGGGTTTGGCCGTGGCATCCCCTTCCCCTCCTCGTCCCCAAACGCCGGCCGCTCGGCGCTCCAGCCCCAGTTCGCACTCCCTCCCTCCCTGCGCTCTGGCTCACCTCTTTGTCAACGCTGCCCTCCCCCTCACCGCCGCCGTCGTCCTCGTTGACCTCGTCGACGTCGTCGATCCCCGGCCCGACCTCGACCAAAGCTCGCCCAGACCCACCCTCGCACACAAGGACGGACAACGGCGCTGCTGGCCCACCGCAACGCAACGCGCACCCTCTCACGCGCCGCCCCAGTCCAGGCCAGCGAGCCCCAGCCGCACACGGTACGAGGACGACTCACGGCCCGGGTCTCGTCCTCTTGACGGCAGGCAGCTTGTGCCCTCGGGTGCCGCACACACCCCTGCTCAAGGCGGACAAGCGCTCAAGGACGCGCGCGGGACGTGTGTGTGCACAGAGGCACTCGGGTCGAGCAGCATCCCTGCCAGCCCAGCAGCAAGCACACGAGAAAGGGGGGCCAAGCCCCGGCGCACTGGCGGACCAGATTCGGATGGCTCTCAAGGCCCAAGCAGCGCTGCCAGCGTCGTCGTTGTCATCGCCGTCTGGCTGAGCATCGCCATGCACCGGTCTCGCATCGGCTGCGACCCCAAGCCGCCAGGCCCCTTCGCTCCGAGGAAGAGGAGGAGGCAGCACGGAGCCCTTCCACACCAGAGCGCAGGCTGGGCTGGCCTCCTTCTCCCTCTCGTCCTCATCTCCGGCCTTCCCGGCACCGCCGCCTCAGTCCTCCACGCGCGCCGACAAGTGACCTGGACAAACGCGTCCAGCCCCTTCCTCGACGCTCTCAAAGATGACTACGTCGCCCACACCAATTCGCCCATCGTCAAGGGACGCGAGGGCGTAGGACGGACGGGCAACTACGTCGATCTCGCCATCTGCATCGCCTCCTTCCTCGGCAGCTTGACCATCATCCTTCCCTACCTCCTCAACCGTGCCCATCGCAAACTACGGCACGCACTTATTCTCGGCCTCGCCACCTCGGACCTCATCAGCTCCTCCGTCATCATCATCTCGACCTCGTACCTCATCACCCACGATCACCGCGACAGCGGCGACACGCGCAGCGTCGGTTTCGCACAAGCACCCGTCCTGTGCGACATCCTCGGCTTCGTGACGGCCTCCGCCATCTTCACACAGCACCTCTGGAATCTCGCCATCGCAACGGTCACATACGCTATCCTCGTATACCCCTTGGCCACATTCACCATCACCATCGAAAGAAGGATCAAGTGGCTCTGGTACATCTTCTGGCTCGTCGCCGGTACCATGCACGCCGTCATATGGGGCGTGATCGGGTACACCGACATCGGCGGCTACTGCCAAATTGCGCCGACCAAAGGCGGTCTCACAGCTCCGCTGATCCAGTTCGTGCCTCGGTGAGTCAACCACAGCCCTTGCATGGGCAGACCCTTCGTTCCGTCCCTCAACTGATGTTCAACCCATTCATTCCCCAGTTCTTTGGTTTTCATCACAACCATCACCTTGTACGCCCACCTCTTCTTCTTCTTGCGGCGGACCAATCTCTTCAGCAAAGTCCATCGCTCGGGTCTGTCAGCGACGTCAAAGGCAACAATGTCACAGCATCAAAAGCATACCGGTGCTCTTTCCAATATGAACGGCCAATCCGCGCAGCACGGCATCTTCTCGGCGCTCAACTCGATTCGAGGCAGCAGCACTGGCGATGTCGCCACTGATCAGGGATCGACTGGCAGACGACCCAGTCATCTGACTGCCGTCTCCACGGTCTCAAACAATAATACGAACAACGGGACCGCCGATGAGATCACCGTACAAGGCGGCCGCTCAACTTCGCGGGAACAGACGGCAGATGAGGAGGAGCACTCGCCCAAGACGACAGGGACACTCTCGGCCTCGCACCTGACAGACCACACCATGCTCTTCAAACAACGGTTCAGCGGCTCAGGCGAGAGTGGCCAAACTGGCGAGGCACCTTCGACCCACAAACTGGGCATCAGCGCCGCAACAGCGGCAATGACGGCAACTCGTAGCCGATCACAACGCTCGAGAGCGAGTCCCCAGTCGATTGGGCGCTGGATGATGCGGGCGGTGAGGAACATCTTTCCCGCACCGGTCGACTTCAGCGAGGATGTCGAGATGAGCTCGCCGCCGAAGCACGAGCCCGACGGGACCGAAGTGCTGGAGTCCGGCAGCCGCTCGGGATCTGGCTCTGCTAGAGGCAGCATCATGGGCAACACCAGCGCGTCGGGGGTCAGTGGAAGTGTCTTCACCCCCATTACGGCAACAGTACCACTTGCAGCGATGGCCGAACCCAAACGAAGTTCGGGCACATGCATCGGTCAGCGGTCAGCTCCGGAGCCAGCGCTGTCGATCAGTCCCAAATCCTCGCCACCCCCAACCGCTGCTGGCCCTCTGACGGGGTCCTTGTCTGGCAGTCTTTCCACGCCTGCTTTAGCGACAACGCAGCCCCAAACAGCGCTGACTAGCCCTGCAAACGATTACCAGCGGCCCAGTGCTATGTCCCAAGTCAGCGAGATCGATGAAGAATTTGTCGAGTCTCCCAACGAGAAGCCCGACGATCGTGAGCCTTCGACAGCTTCATCAAGGCCACGCAACAGTGCCAGATTTGAAGGACGATCACACCCACATACGCTGCGCCGGAGTCAGTCTTACGGTGTCAAACTCTCGCCGGACAGGCACACTTCATCCCGGTTTGGAGACGATGATTCGGACTCGGCGCGATCTGTCGTTAGCCAACGTGAAGGTGGGAGCCTCTACGAGCGTCGGAGAAGAAAACGGGAGCGGGAAGCATCGACGACAACCCTATCCCCATCCAGCTCAGCGCAGATCGGCACACTGGGGCTGAGTCCTGGATCTAGAAACAGGAGCGAGGGCATGGCGAGACAAGGGCAGCCACCGTCCGCGTTGCGAGCCCTCAGCCTCGGAGCGGGTCTCGTCGCTTCAAGAATGCCTCGGCCTCGATCAAGTGGTACGCAGCCTGCTCCGGGCGCATCGGATAGCATAGATGGCCGTTTCCAATCACAAGAGCACGGCCATGCTGACGCTGAGGGGGACGAGGACGATGATGTCTCTTCCGACGATTCTGTCCTGCAACTGCGCGCAACCATGGCGCCACGGAAGGACGTCGTGGACTTTCAAATGAACTCGCCTCCGCAAGAGCACCTACAACACTTTACCGGCAGTGTGGTCCAGGTGCGCGGACTAGGCGTTCAGGCGCTCAAGTCGCGAATCAGCCGTGCCGTGGGGGCGGGCGGTGCTATGGCCACTCAAGTTCCATGGGGTTCCGGGCCCACGCCATCGACATCAGGCGGCGTTGCGGCGAGCAAAAGCGACCTCAACACACCTCCTGCCAATGCTACGCCCAGAAGAGGCTCGACTCCTGGACCAAGCTCTCCCGGTCTGACCACAGTGCCAGGGGGGGCTCGTGGCCGGCACCACTCAGTGCTCCAAGTGGTGCATCGACCTTCTTTGGCGCATCAAGCAGTGGCGCCAACGGCGTTTACTCTTCTAACAGCGCTCAGCCCATTGCCATCGCTCCAACGATTGCGGCCAACACCATAGAGGCCAATCGCCAGAGGAGGCAGAAGGCGACCGAGGCCGCCAAGCGCCATGTCGCAGTCGGCCTGGACGTCGAGGAAGCCACACTTGCCGAAGCCTCGCGCGTGGCGGCGCCCTCTGCACCCAGTTCCACAGCAATTGGCGGCCTTGGCGGCTTCCTGCGCTCAGCCGCGGGCGCGGCTCTCTCCCACACTACTTCGGCAAACCCTCTCCCATCGGTGCCACCATCAACTTCTATCACCGCTGGCGGCCTCGGCACAAATTCTCGGCGTGAAGCTGCTCTCTCGCCCTCGGAGTCGCCTTCTTCCGGCGCCGTCTCCGTGTCTGCCATGGAGGAATTCGAGGCTGCGATGGGCGACTTCCAGTGGGGTATGAACGTGACTCAGCTGTCGGGCTCGTCTCCCGTCCTCGGCGGAGGTTCTGCTGGCAGTGCTCACGGCGGCGGCATGGGCGTCCCAGCAGGCAACCAAGGAAAGGGCTCGAAATGCCGAGGCACTGCTTTACTCAACAAGATGTCTACGAGCGGTCGCCGCCATAGTGAGCTCACGCAAGGCGAACGCGGTTTCGGCGTCAATACGCACACCTCGGCGCACTCGACCAACTCGATTCGATCAGGCCAATGCGTCGATTCGCTGGGATCCACCCTCAATCGGCAGGCATCCATCCTGATGCTCCTCTATCCGATGGCCTACGTGCTCCTCTTCAGCGTGTCCATCATTCGCATCGTCATCGATCTCGCCGATCCGACGCCCGTGGGAGGCGCTGAACGGAGAAGCCAGCGGGCACTGCACAGTGTGGCGCGCTGGTTCATCTTTGCCCAAGGCGCGTTTGATGCCATCATCTTCCAAGTCGTCGAGCGTCGTGAGTAGCCTGCAGGCAGAGGAATGGTGGAGGAGGGTGACTGACATGCGAATCCCTTCCACAGACTTCCGAAGCCGCATGAAGAGGCGACGTAAGGAGGCTCTCGGCGAGCCTGTGCCCTTGACAGCATGGCAAACACTCAAGTTGTGGGCGACGACGCTGGTCTTCGGACACGGTCCACGCAAGTAGGAGGTTTAGACACCTCGACGACATCGATAGCAGGCCAGCCCTTCAAGCCGCGTTCGCCAGCTGTGGCCACAGCTTTGCTCTCCCACATCGCATCCCAACTCTGCCACCTACACGACGACCTCCCTCTCAAGATTCATACGTACTCAGCAAGCGTCGACAACAACAACGATCTCGTTCTCAGCATCTCCAATTTGCCTGCTCTCTTTACCGACACGGGACTGAACTTCGCCGCCTCCATCAACCAGAACGATCACGGAATTGCAACTCTTGGCCTCGTCGACCTGCGCTCTCTCTTCCTCCTCTCCGCCTGTGCCTTTTCCATCGTCAGTCTCCTGCTGTGTTAGTAATCACTCTGCTGTGCTGGCCTCTGGACGCGTACCCGTTCTCCTCTTCCGTTCGGGGATGCATCCAGGATGGATGGTGTGCACGTGATGCTCTGCATGTTTCCCCATCGCGCCATTGCGCGTACGGCTCACGTCGACGCACCAGCCAGCCTGATGGGAGCGAGGTTGGGAAGGTCGAGTTCGGACGCTTCTCCGACGGCGTCGCAAGCAGCGCACACCATCACCCACAGCAACGCGGTCAACGAGGGCGGCGACACGGGCGCTTCGGGCGACGGTGAGCGCGCTTCTCCAGCAGCGATGCCAGCAACATCAGCACCGCCAGCGGCGGCGGCGGCGGCGGCGGCGGCAGCAGCTGACAAGCAGCCCTTCCTAATCCCAGGGCCAACCTCGCCGCAGTCCTCCTTCCTGCCGGCGGGTCAAAAGTACCTGCTCATCCCCGAGTTCGTCCTCGAGTCCGGCGTCAAGCTGTACAACGTTCCCGTCGCGTTCAAGACATGGGGGCGCCTCGATCCAGACTCGCACGCCAACGCGCTCATCGTTGCGCACGCTCTCACCGGCTCAGCAGACGTCGAGGACTGGTGGGGTCCTTTGCTCGGCCCCGGAAAGCTCTTCGACCCAACCCGCTTCTTCATCGTCTGCGCCAACGTCCTCGGCAGTCCATATGGGTCCGCAAGCCCCTGCACAAGAAAGGGCGGCCAGGACAGCGCGCATCATGCCGAGGCCGAGGACTGGGACGGACAGGGCTGGTGGGGCCCCGACTTCCCTCACACCACGGTCCGCGACGACGTCCGCATTCAAAAGGTCGTCCTCGATTACCTTGGCGTCGAGCAGCTCGCTGCCGTCGTCGGTGGATCCATGGGCGGCATGGCCGTGCTCGAATGGCCGCTCTGCTTTCCCGTCCGGTTCCCTCCTGGTCATCCTGAATCAGCCAAGCAGTTCAGGGACCCATCAACGTCCATCTCGACACAACAGCCAGCGTACATACGTGCCTTGGTGCCCATCGCCACCGCTGCGCGTCACTCGGCGTGGGGCATCTCTTGGGCCGAGGCACAGCGTCAAAGCATCTTCTCCGACCCACTCTATCAAGACGGGTACTATGCTCTACACTCGCCACCTCGCAACGGGCTCTCCGCTGCGCGTATGGCGGCCCTCTTGACCTATCGAAGCCGTGACAGCTTTGAAAGCAGGTTCGGAAGGAGATTCGGCAAGCCAGAGAAGAGTCCGACTGCTACAGCTCCAGCAACGGCGGAAACAAACGGACATGTCAGCGAATCGGCCACGACAAAAGACAAAGGCTCGCCTTTAGTACAAGCACATGCGCCATCGAGTCCGCCTCCAGCTCCTCCAATCGGTTCGGATAGCCGCACTGGCTCTGGTATCAGCTCGCCTACATCACAGTCCATCGCCAGCTCGCCCAAGGTCTTCTCAGCTCAGAGCTACCTTCGCTACCAAGGCGACAAGTTCGTCAAGCGCTTTGACGCAAACTGCTATGTCCATCTCACTCGCAAGATGGACAGTCACGACGTGGCACGGGGCCGGCATCGTTGGGGCACCGGCTCGACATCACACGGGGAAGAGGCAACAGGGCTTGGCTGGGAGACGGAGCACGATGGCGGAGAGCCAGCGCTGTCCTCCGCCGCGCTCAATACGGCACTGCCCTCAGTCGATGCTCGAGCGGCCGCCGAGCGCGAGGAGATGGACGCACTCAGACGCGTTCTGAGCTTCCTCGGGTCCGGCGCGACACGATACGGTGCCCCACCACCTGGTGTTCAAATCGTCTCCATCGAATCCGACGGACTATTTGCGCCAACGGAGCAGATCCTGCTCCATGAGCTCATACCAGGCTCGCAGCTCGTGCACGTCAAGTCACCCGACGGGCACGATGGATTCCTGCTCGAGTTTGAACAGATCAACGACGCCGTAGGCGTCTTTCTCCGTCAAGCTCTTGCAGGCACGGGCATTTATGAGGGCCAAGGCGTCGGGTACGAGGAATGGAAGGACTGGCAAGGTGACCTACATGCCGCTCTTCAACGCGAAAAGCAGAGCAAACTTGCTACAGCAGGGACTGGCGATGAAGACGCAGAGTTGCCGAAGCCGAAGCTGAAAGAGTCCGTCTTTGGCGAGGTAGAAGATGTCACACGCTGGTGACGAACATATTCTCACCTCCCTCCGATGGAGTTGCGCTGTTGTTGAACTCAATAGAAGACCGTTCGTGTACTGTACTACTTTCTTGGCCGGTGTGCGTAATCGGGCGACACAAGCTGAGGAACAAGACTTGTGCCATTGCAGACCTGGGCCTTAATCGAAGCAAGGGGAAGTTGTAAATTGCGACGTGCAACCAGAGGACTGAAGCTCCGATTGCGAGGGCTGATGATTGCACCAAGACGTGCTTACATCTCCTCGGACGGGTAGTTCGCCTTCTTGTTGAAGAAGAGCGACTGTGGGTGTAGGCCACGGACAGGGATGTGTTCAGCTCTTCGTGAGCGAGATCGTCGAGCTTGTGGGATAAGCTTACCTGCTGGCCCCAGGGGAATGACTGTGAGGGAAACACAGAGGTGTCAGACGTGTTCAAGACTGCAAAGCGTCAATGGTGAGGACATAAAGAAGATACTCACCCGCTTACGGATGTTCTGTATGCGTTTGTGTGATCAGAAAAATAGGGTCAGCGCTCATGCGGACCAATCTTGCGATGAGGAGGCCGGTGCATGGACGGGCATCTTTGACACCTACGTTGTACCTGGAAGGGGCGAGCGTTACAGTCTCCGTCAGCATAAGTCAGGTATCTTCAAGCGAGAAGTGACTCACTCGTAGAAGACACGCTCAGGCAGCTCGCCGCCATTCTGAGTAACGGACAGGCAAGGTGAGATGAATCCGTGTCCATAATGCTCACGGTCCCGACCGCGCTCACCTCGTGGATTTCGTGATCACGGTGGTGGATGTGCTCGGCTTCGATTCCATAGATGTACACGCCCAGGACAACGGCTGTGTGGGACAGGCAAGAGAGGACATCAGCATCTCGCAGGCTCGAGCATGCCGACGACGTGGTTCCTCACCGCCGGGGATGCAGACGTAGAGCGAGATCTTGCGCCAGAGCTCGGCGGACTCTGGCAAGGCAGGAGGTGGTAGCGCAAGTAGTGAGCTGACCCTGTCCGTATCGGAGCACTGAGAAAGACGTGCACTCACTGCCGGCGTGCTCTGCGGCGTGCTTGCGCTCGTTGATGAAGTCCTGGCCGAAGCCAGAAGCGACGCCGCGGCGCTGGATGAGCAGCTGCTGCTGCTGCTGCTGCGGCGCGCGGACGGCGGCACGGGTGCCGATGCTGAGGACGGAGCGGGCGAGCGACATCGTTGCGTGAAGGCCAGGGACGAGCGCGAGAGATGCTTGGGTAGGTGGTGGTCGTCGTCGTCGTGCGGGAGGACCGGTACCGCCGCAGGATCCACCTCGACCTCGGAGGCGCCGTCGTGACGGTGTGCCAATCGCCGAGTGGTCCTCACGTGAGGGCAACCTTGCCTCGCGTCGAGCGTCGCGTCGTCAGCCCCTCCTCGCGCACGACCGTCACAACAACATTGCTCCTCCTCGACCCAGCAGCACCACCGCAGCTCCTTTGGCGGCACAGGCTCCTGTTGGCCGCGCCGCATCATGGCCTTGGCTGCCCGGGCGTCTCTCAGCGTGGCAGGCGCTGCAGTGGCCCATGTCAAGCCCATCCACAGCTCCGCAAGCGCACCGGCTCGTGTCCTCCTCAACGTCCCACCCTCGCATGTGAATGCAGTCAACGAAGTCGGTCCCGGCCTCAAGAGCAGGACGGCGGGCACGCCCATTGTCATGGCGCCTTCAGGCCATGCTACGAGGAGGCACGCAAAGAGGCGTCTGCCGAGATCATACGCTGACCGCGTACGAGCACACTTGCTCAAGCATTACGGTCAGTACGCTCCGGCCGCCTCTTCAGCCAGCACAGCCAAGCTCAACAGCGGACGTGACCTGTCAGGCAATCCTACTGCGTCGAAGGCGCGCGCAGTCTCGGTGCCCTCTGAGCTTGACGCTGTCGAGCGTGAGCGTGTTGGGCCCCGTTCATCACCAATGACAGCTGCAACACCACCACCCATGCCCTCACAACCAATCCCACTCCCCCCTGGCTTGAGGTCATCCTTCCGAGCGCTCAAAGCTATGCGCAAGGCTCGAACAAGGTCATCACTGTCTATCGGTGGCATCAACTTGGCCTCCGCGCGGGCCGGCGCCATTTCAAACGGGCTTGGCCTCACCCCTGAGCCGGCTTCGAGGTCGAAACGTCACGATGGCGGTCCTTCCAGCTCCACGGTCACAAAGCCCCACGTTGCGGACGCTCAACCACCTGCCAAGCACCTCTCCCGAATAGAACGCGCTGCACGAAATGCCGTCGCTGTCGAGCTGGCAACCCGTATCGAACCGTCAGCGCCTCACCCCGAACAAAGCTTTCCGGCCACAAGCTGCACAACATCTTCGACTCTCATCGATCGCATATGGAACTCAGTCAGTACGCTTTTCTCGCGCGCCAGGCGACGATCTCAAGCCGAGTCAACTGCGTCGATCAAATCTGCAAAACTGTTCGGAGCATCGGCTCAGCAACATGCTTCGTCGGCACTCTGCGTCAATTCCTCCATGCGGCCAGCGCCAACAGCAAGCGCCACCATCACCGAGCTCAAAAGGGCGGCAGAGCAGGTTGAGAGTCACGCTCAAGTCCGCGAAATCGTTCTCAACTCCCAGGCGCCACCTCTCTTCGAACTCTTGCCCCTCCACCTACCAGCAGACTATCCACCGCCAACGCCAAGAATTCCGGATATGGAGCTTCGAGCGCTGGCGCTAGGTGTCAATCACCTCGCAGGCACAGATACTGGCCCAGACTCAGTGTGGGTGCTCGAAAAGCCTGGGTGAGTAAATCCTTTCCTTCGATGTCATGACAAGTGCTGAATTCGCGCTTGCTCAGCGACTCGAGTATTTGGGAGATGCTGTACTGGAGCTCGCCACCCGAACGCTCCTCTTCCGGGAGGTGGAAGACCTTTCTCCAAAGACGATGGCCATCCTCAAGTCGCACCTCGTCTCCAACGACATTCTTGGTCACCTTTACAACCAGGCCTCCTTGGAGACACTCCGGCTCGACACAGCAGAGTGGGCACTCGAGACTTTGCGAGCTCAGCATCCAAAGAGCATGATTGCCGGCGGTCGAAAGGGCATCGCGCGCGAGGCGGGAACGCGGCGGGCACAGGCGGCGTCAAACTCGAATGCAGCCCACCCGTCGTCCTCAGGAGCCGCACTTCAAGCGCGAGAGCGACGTGCAGCCCTTTCTCTTCCGGAACTGCCCCATTCTCGACGGGCCGACCTTTTCGAATCTTACCTCGGCGCTCTCTATCTCAGCCAACCCCCATCAATCGCGTCAGAATGGGTGCAGGCATTGCTCCGGCCCTTTGCTGCACGAGCGATGCGGCACGAGCTGATGGGAGTCGACGAGACCCTGACTCGGGCCGGACTCATTCGCCGTCGCATTCGCGCACGACGACAGGCCGAGCGCGAGAAGCTGGCACAACTACAACGGCTGACCGAGGAGTATAGGAGTCCATCCCGCCGCCCTCGCGAGCCATCCAGCTGGTGGTCCTGGCTCTCCGCTCGTCGATTATAACGCTGCACCTGAACGAACAGTTGGAACGGCGCAACCGCGCGAGCGTCAAGCACACGGGTTACGAACGTCGAACTGCAAGATGGAACGGGCCATGTGTTTCCAACCAGCGGTCCCAGAGATCCAAGTAAGCGCTGGCGGGAGTTGTTGCTTGGAGTTGTTTCCACGCTAAGCCTTGCCTTTGGCCGCAGACGGACGCACATTTCTCAACTTTTCAAGCGTACGCTTGCTCCACGAGTATCTGCACGCAGATGTCGCAAAGGATCGCCCGACAGTCGAGACGGCGGACTCGATGTGGGGAACCAGCCCGCAGGCGTGACATGATGGTTGCTGGTGAGTGTGGATGAAACATCACCCAAAGTGCCATTCGGCCTCCTCCCCCATCGACCGGTCGGTCCGTCACCAGGGTCCAAGAAGGCACTTCCGACCCGCAGCGGCCAGTGACAGGCTGTGGCCCGCTCATGTTCACTGCACTCTCCACTAACGATCTGGTTACCCCCCTTCTTCAGATGCCATCCGTCACTTTATCGATTCGACGGCTCGCGACCAGTCTTAATTCTCAGACGGCCTACTGCCCGCACGACACATCCGCCACAGGCGTAAAGCAGGGCCAATCATCGGATTTGGCGCGGACATCGAACCGACGAACAGAGGGCCTCGAACGAATGGCCACCGTCGGACATTTATACGTGGCAACGTAGGGCTTTCCGGTCACCGCAATCCCCAGTCCCGCTCTCAACAGTCGACACCATCCACACAGTACTTCGCCGTCAAGTTCAGAGCCCAGACGCAGCCAAGGGTACGGCGGCGATTGGGTGTCGATACACACTTGGACGGCGCAAGCTCGCCTTCCCAGTCGAGGTCCAGGCTCAAGTGTCAGTGATCGCCTTGCACAGCTGCGCGTCGCAATTGGTACGACACCTCAGATTTGGAGCGTCGGGTCCGAATCGCTCACATCGGCCTGGGGTGCCACAGGCCTGCCGAGGCGCTGTCGGCGAGGCCGGGATCTGCCCAAACGTCGTGATCCAAGAAGCATGGACCCTGAAGCGACCTCGACTCTCATTGCGCCGACGCCGAGGTCGCCGCCAGCCCCGAGCGCAGGGGACGTGGTTGGAAAAGCTCAGGGTCAAGCCCACGAACAAGCGCAAGCTCAGAACCAACAACCTGAGCCGATCCATGCTACCGACGCGGGCTTCGATTTCGACTTTGCGCAGTTCATGTTCCAACACCGACAACACTATCAGCATCACCATGAACACCATTCGCCGGCATCGCTCCTCGGCCTCAATAGTGCTAGCGGCGCGGGCCCCCTTCCAAACTGGCGTCCGGCTCCCACTCTAATTTCACTTCAACAGCGACATCCTCTTCTCCTGTTGGTGCGGATATCGGGACGGCAGAAGGAGCACAAGGGCGACTACAAAACGGACAAGTCGTCCCACCCAATTCAACAGTGGCTACATCCTTCCACGACCTCGGAGCTGAACAAGTTCTCCCTGACGCGGCCGCCGCGGCGACGTTTGCCACCCTCTCCCAAGCTGATTTGGACGCCATTACCGAGGGCAACTACTCGAGTCTGTTCCAAGTCATGGACATTCCCAAGCTCGTCAACCTCGGCCCGGCATCGACTGGTGTTACTGCAACAACAGCCGCCTCCCTCGCCGCCAGCTCTGATCAAGCACAAGCAGTGTCACCTGACATTCGACCAGCGTTGACCTTACCAGCACCCTTCAGCTCTGAGAAGCGTGTCGCGGAACTCAATCCAAGCTCATCCTCCGAGCCGGTTCCGCGTGCACGATCGAAGCGGCATCGCTCAGAAGACACCGACATTTCAAGTACAGAAGTCGAGCGACCTCCCGCTCAAAAGCCCTTCTCTGCACCAGAGCGCCCAGGTCCACTGCCTGTCGTTCACACTAGTAGACCAGGCAATGGTCTGGGCCTCTCAAGCGGAGCAGAGACTGGTTGGGACAGCGACGCCCCTCGGAAAGGGAGCGCGATCTCATCTATTTTGACGAGAAGCAGCATGGGTAGCTCCACGTCTCGTAGCAGAGACTCTGCCACGTCTGTTACGACGACCGCAACAACGAGCAGCGCGCCGTCATCAACTTCCTCCGGCTCCACCTTTGCAACCGGCGCTCGAAGCTTTGCTGGGTCAAAGCTTCAGGACAAGCCTCAGAGCTGCAATGACATGAGCGGCCCAAGTAGCTTTGGAGGACGCGATACGTCATGGCCAGCGCGCCTGTCTTTGCAACACACGAGTCAGACACGGCCAATGGGAACCGACATGAGCGGGTCCTTACAGACCTACGACCCGACTTGCAGAGACCGCCTTACGGAAGGCCAGCAAGACTTCTCGCACTCAGGTCCAGCACTGCGATCACGCGGCAGTGCGGGAGGCGGTCAATGGATCCCGAACGATATGAGCTTCAAACGACCCGCCCCTTCCGAATCGGTGCATGCAGTGGCTGCTTGGTCGGTTGCCACACCCGTTTCATCATTGCCAGCCGGCTGGGTCCGTGTCGGACTGCTAGACAACCACGTCACGATGCCGGTCGAGTTGCTCAACAAACTGAAGTGAGTGTCACGCTCACCATATCATTTTGCGTTATCTATTCAAATGACTAACGCCGCTGCTCTGTGTCAGCATCTCGTATTCCGTGTTGTCGAACCAAAGCGCTCAAGACAAGCCAGCCTTGGCGGCACCAACGCCTGCTTCGAAAAGGCCAGCACCCTTTGCGGCTTCATCACCCAGCCTCCACGATCTGCCGCCTTCATCTCCGAAGTCTGGTTGGGGTAACTCGGCACACGCGGCACCGCTTCATTACGCAGCGACCTCCACAGACAGAGATGCTCTCACTCGCAGCGGTGGTGGCAACCGGTCTGGCTTTGCCAGTGAGGCTGGCGTTCCAAGTACTGCCGTCGACGAGACGGCGGAGCCAAGCGGTCCAGCCTTCGGCAACAGCGATGCTATCCCACCGGAGCAGACAGGCCATCGAGCAGACAATGCAGCTCTTGATAGCACAGAGGTCAACAACGGCACGGACGAGGCGCGGTTCTACGAGTTGACGCAACATGAGATGGATCTGCTGGTGTTTTGGCTGCGGTTTGGAGTTGGTGAGTCCACTTTCACTCTTGAGAAGGTTGCTTGTTCAATTGATCACTGTTCTTCTTGACCGTCGTTACAGTGCCCAAGCATTCCAGGCCCGATCTGGACTTGCTGATTCTGCTGGCGGACCGTTATCAGCTCGAGCATCTCTCCGAGGCCGTGAGAGACGCGAAGGACACAAGATACCTCTCTGTCAAGGAGAGAGCAGAGCTGGACGGCAAGGCGATTGGCGAGATGCAAAGAGTGAGCGTCGACGGGCTTGAACTTTCGACAACTCACGCGAGTCTGACCGCTCTCGCCCTGTTCCTCAGCATCTAGGTGGCCTTATACTGTGGTCAGATCCGGCACAGAAGAAGGAAGGTGAGGGCACGGTCGCATCCACGATAGCGGGGCCATCGTATCAAGCGGTTTGCGCAGTGCTCGACCACGAGCTTTGGGACCTCGAGCCCGGCTCTCGCAAGCTCGTACCCGTCGATTTTCGGTTTCCGTTAGCGATGGCTAGACAGGGTGCCATCTCTCCTTTCGGCTCGGACCAAGTTCGCGAACTTCAAGGCCAGCCTGGTTGGGACTCGCTCGCGTCCAGCAGCAGGTGTGTCTTTGGCTCGTACTCGCGCACATCGCATGCTTTTGGCTGAAGACTTAGTATCTAACCCCATTCAGTGGAAGACAAACCTTGTGGAACGCATATCGTGACGATGCCAATCGTCAAGTCTGGCATCGCATCTTCTTCGATGCCATAGCAAAGAGGCTGTGGACCGACGGGTTCGTCATCGAACGCGAAATGGTAGACTGCATCTCCTCCAAGGTGAGCCAGAATCGGACAGGCTCAATATGTGATGATGTTGACCTGACTTCTCTCCTCTGGCACTTGACAGATATTCTACCTCATCAGCCGGTGATGCTGACCGCATATTTGCCTCCTCTGCGTCCTTGCGGCACTTTGCCTTGGCCATTTCAGCCAGCTCTCTTCCGCACGACTTCTCGTCCGCTCATCAAGTCCCTCGTCGCATTCAAGCCGCAATCTCAATCTATCGCGTTCCCAGAAGCTCGTGCTCAGTTCATCTCGCTGAAGTGCATGCGGTTTGTTTGTTATGAGCGTGTGAACGTGATTTCAACGTCGGAGGTCGGGCCGAAGCAGCGACGTCCGCGCGAGGATGACGGTGATGAGTGTGCACCTCGGGTGGTGTCGTCCGACATTCTGATCACCGACCACCATCACCGACCTCTATCAACGTCCTTAGCAGCAAGCACCGTTAACATGACTAGTCAAACGGCTGGCAAACCCATCACCTGCAAGGCAGCTGTCGCCTGGGAGGCCGGCAAGCCCGTCACCCTGGAAACAATCGAAGTCGGCGCTCCCAAGAAGGGCGAGGTGCGGGTCAAGGTGCTGCACACGGGCATCTGCCACACCGATATGGTGAGCTTGTTGATGCTACAGGGGTTCGCTCTACCTGCTTCGTCGGACGTGTCCTGAATGGCGCGAGTGCGCGTGCTCTACGCGCCGTACCCTTACCTCGCACAGTATACGCTCTCAGGCTCCGACCCAGAGGGTGCGTTTCCCGCTGTACTCGGCCACGAGGGCGCCGGCGTCGTGGAGAGCGTCGGCGAGGATGTCGATAACGTCAAGGAAGGGGACCATGTGATTCTCCTGTGAGTGTTTGGACCTCGCTCGTATGTTCCAGGTCCTCGGCTGATCGGTCGTTCGTGTGCTTAAAATGCCCTCAGCTACACCGCAGAATGCCGCGAGGTGAGGAGTTTCGTGCGCGCCGCACCGTACGTTTCCGCATGCTAATCGCTGCGACTTCCTTTCTTTGGCTTCGTAGTGCAAGTTCTGCAAGTCTGGCAAGACCAACTTGTGCAGCTCGGTGCGTGCAACACAAGGCAAAGGCGTGATGCCCGATGGTACCAAGCGATTCACCTGCAAGGGCAAGGAGCTGTATCATTTCATGGGCACCTCGACCTTTTCCCAGTACACGGTGTCAGTACGCTAGGTCGGCCGAGGGGCTGCTCAGACTGATGTGCTGACGCTTTGTGCAACTTTCAGCGTCTCCAAGTACTCGCTCGTTGCGATCAATGACAAGATGCCACTCGACAAGGCATGCCTGCTCGGCTGTGGTGTAACCACGGGATTCGGTGCGGCAACCATCACGACCAAGATTGAGGAGGGCGCCAATGTTGCCGTCTTTGGTATTGGCTGCGTTGGCCTGGCTGTCATTGTGAGTGTCGCATCAGCTACTACTGTAGGCCAGCAGCGCATGACTGAGCAGCATTTGATTCTGGACGACGACAGGACGGTGCGCATCACAACAAGGCAGGGCGGATCATTGCCATTGACATCAACGAAGGCAAAGAGGAGTGGGCAAAGAAGTTTGGAGCCACCGATGTGAGCGAAACGCCACGGCCGTGCTTGTCTCCCTACTTGTTGACCGCTGGGCTGGACCTTTATTCCAGTTCATCAATCCGAACAAGTTGCCTCACGGCAAGACAATCGTTGATCACCTCATCGACATTTGCGATGGCGGCCCAGACTACGCGTGAGTGTCCGGATGAGATCGAGATCTCGCCCGCGCGAACGCGTGGCTTTGATGATTTTGCCCTCGTTGCTGACCATCTACGCGCAATAACTTCCAGGTTCGACTGTACAGGCAATGTCAAAGTCATGCGCTCTGCGGTCGAGTCGGTGCACAAGGGTTGGGGTGTCGCGTACGTATGATCGTTCGCCTTTGCTGCTCGTGTCCATGCTCACGATAAGATGTCATCTCATTCCCCAGCTGTGTCATCGGCGTCGCCGCAGCTGGGGAGGAGCTCGCCTTTCGTCCTTTCCAGGTGGTCACGGGTCGCACCGTCAAGGGTTCCGCTTTGTGAGTGCCGAAGAGTGGGCGTCTGTAGGTCTGGAATGCTGACCAGCCCTGTTGTTTCCTGGCATGACATAGCGGTGGTGTCAAGGGCCGCACCCAGCTTCCTGGTATGGTCGAGCTCTACCAAAGGGCGAATTCAAGATCGATGAGTGAGTGCTTGCATCTGACCACTGCGATGAAACATCTGCGCGGTGCAAGCTCATCACGATCTTGACTTGTCAGATATGTCACCCACACGACGACGCTGGAGGACATCAACAAGGGAGTGGACTACACCAAGAGCGGCAACTGCATTCGCTGTCAGTGATGTGTTGAGCAGGCGGTACGGGAAGCTAGCTGACGTGACTTGGGTTGGCCACACAGGTGTTGTCAGCATGGAGTAATTCGAGCGAGCTCTCCAAGCACGGCGTTGCCGCTGTGAAGGACGGCAACCTCCAGAGCAACCCCAGGGCCGTCGTAGCGACTGCCCGCGAACAGCAGAAGCAGACGTACACCGCAAGGTCCGCCGCGCGCACGGCACAAGACGATGGGCCAGGGCACAGTGGACCTTGCTTTGCAGTTCCGACCCGTCTGCTCTCTGACCCATTGACGCGGGCTCTGGCGCCATCGTCTCTTCGCATTCGAGAATGAACGAAGCTCCGATTACTGCTGCGCTTTTGAACTTGTACTGTACATCGTACGGGCCCTTACGATGGGCCATGGGGGGCAGGACCTTCGCGACAGCTGCTCCCCGACGCGTCTGACGTCTGGCCACGTTTCGATCTTGTAGCAGCTCGCCGACAACAGACGCGTCGATGCCGTCGGGCAGACCGACGATGACTGCAAAGCACAGAATAAGCAAGCATTGGGTCAGATTCTGATCCCATCTGAACGTGAGGAAGAGCGAGGAGCTGACTTACCTTTGTCGCCTCTTTCAGGCCCGTGCTCGACCTCGACCTCGTCCACGGCGGCGGCGGCGGCGGCGGTGGCGGCACCGCTCGTTCGCCTGAGGGCCGGAGCGGGTGACGCTGTCGATGGGCCGCCGCGCAGGGTGGTGAATGGACGTCGTGGTGCGATCCTGGCTTGAAGTTGGTACCACTGGCGGTACCACTGTCCCATCATCGCCACCAAGCAGACCAAGGACGAACCTGGCGAGGCGGAAAGGCGGCCAAGCAGGCGCGACCAGAAGCGCTGAGCATGTCGAATGTGTGCGCGCGCGCGTACCGTCTTGAGCGAGGGACTGGGCGCCGAGTCCGGAGATGGTGGTGGTAAGGAAGCAAGCAGCCATGGGCCCATGCGAGCTCACCAACAACAACAACACCTCGAGCCCCCTCGACGCGTCCACCGCCGACGCGATCACGTGTGGGTACCCAGCGTGCTAGCCGATGTTTTGATCCTGAGCAGCTTGCTGCTGCCCGGGCCATCGTAGTGCACGACCACCACCACCTCGAGGAGGAGCAGCAGCCTAAAGGGCCCATCAGGTGAGTGGCCTCACCGCGCAACTGCTGGACCTCGTGCGCTGACCTCCAGGGTGTGCGCAGCTTGCCATCGTCTCCCTGCGCTTGCTGGTGAGTCCTCTTGCGCGTTGAAGCTGCTGCTTGGAGCTGACCGTCGTCTGTCCTCGTTCATCATGGCCGTGCGCACCGTGGACGACGTCGGCTACGAAGTGAGCAGCGCCGATGGTGGTGCAGTAGCCATTGTGAGTGTTTGTATGGACCCGTGCTCTCTCTTCTCGCTCCTGAGCCTGCTTGTCTTCGTCGCCGCCGCCGTCCGCAGCTCCGAGGCAATGCAAGCGGCTATGCTCCATCCACGACTCGAGACAACTCACGGTAGAGCGCATCTCAGCTCCGGTCATGCCGTCATCGAGGCTGTAGCGAGTGCTACCGGATCAACGTCTTCGATGCAAGTCGTATGGAGCACCAGCCTGCTTCGCAGCCAGACAGACGCGTCTAGGGTCACCACCTGGCTGTGTACGGATTCAGCATCGACAAAGGTGAGTCGCCCATGCAATTAGACGAGCATGCTGCCTATATGATGAAGTACTGAAGCTCGTGTGCTCCCTCCAGATTGCTTACAGGAGCGCGCACGCAGGTGTCCGTGATGGCTACGCTCACTGTCTCTCGCTCTCTGCTTACAGGCCCCAGCCCACCTTCCACCCTCCTCATCCTTGCAACCAGGATCAATGTCAGCACCCGAGACGGTCGTCGCCACGCGCAAGTCTCAAGACAAGAAGGAGATGAGGACAGCAGCCGGGGTCGAGGCTGGCGGCAGCAGGTAGGTGAGTGCAGCAGTGAAAAGTGATCAGACCAGCTACTGAACCGCGTCTCCCACAGGTCAAGCACCGAGTCAGACACGACGAGCTCCTCAACGCAGGCACGCAACGTCGCAGACTCGAGGTGAAGAAGCGAAGCCAAGGCAACGAGGGACGGCTGCAAGGTGAGTACGTTCGCGTGTCACTGACTAGGTGGAACTCAGCAGCAGGAACATCATGGCAGCAACCAAGGGAGCAAGCCAAGCTGGCAAGCATTCCATCAAGATGAGATCAACGCCAACTCAAGCAGCAAGGGACACGCGGGCCGCAGCACGAGGTGGTGAGTGATGGCGGGACTGATCAATGCTGCAGAACGCGTTGTGCTGACACCGTCACGTCACCAGACAGACGTCAGTGGGCACCAAGCAGCCCCCCCCCCCCCCCCCCCCCCATCAAGACGGATACGGCCCTCCGCGCGGACGAGCAAGGACCCAAGACGCCGTGGCGTCGGTCGCCGGTGGTCAGACGCGTCAAGTGAGTACAGCGACGCGTAGACGTTGACACATCGCATATGCAGGTCGACCAGGACATCAAGCGTCTAAGAGTATTCCCTAACAGGCTCTACTCGCACAGCGCTCTACTCGCACAGGCCCTACTCGCACAGGAGGCTTACTCGCACAGGCTCTACTCGCACAGGGGGCTTACTCGCACACCATCACCACCACCATCGACCACCACGACCACCATCACCACCATCGACCAACCACCAACCACCAACCACCACCACCGTCAAGACCCCATCCACCGCGCACCACCAGCAAGGCAGCACCAAGAGCACATGTGAGTCGTTCCTGTCCATCCAAGCATCCATCCACCCGGCTGACCACCTGCTTCTCACCTCAGCAGCCAGCAGCACCACTGCCGCCGCCGCCGTTGCCCTCGCCTCGTCGCGGGCGCCGCCGCCGTCGCGTCTTGGCCGCGTCCTGGTCGCGTCTCCGTCGTCCTTGGCCGCTGCCGCCCTCGCCGCTGCTGCCGTCGTCGCTGCCGCCCGCGTCGCTGCCGCCATCCACTACGACGACCAGCATCCATCCACCATCAAGACCACCCGTGAGTCCCTCCCTCCCATCCATCGATCCCATCCGACTGACCGCCCTGTCTTGACGTCAGCAGCACCCGCCGCCGACCTTGGCCGACCTCGCCGCCCACCTCGACGACCTCGCCGCCGACCCCGCCGACCGCGCCCACCTCGGCCGACCTTGGCCGTTGTCGCCGCCGACCCCGCCGACCCCGCCGCCCTCCATGGGTGCCGCCGCCGTCCTCCGCCGGCGCCGCGTCGACCATCACGCTCACCACCATCATGGTGACCAATGCATACAGTGAGTGCCCCCATACGCTGCGCGCATCCACAGCATCTCAACTCACCTCTGCTCCCTCTCCATCCTCAGCATCATTGTCCATCCGCGTGCTGCGCGTGCGGTGCCGTTCTCACTGACTCTCTCCCGCGTCGCTCACCTTCCCTTCACAGCAGCAGCTCTTCTCCTCTCCCTCTCTCCCGCACTCCTTGCTCCTCTCCCTCAGCGACACGGCGCCGACGCAGGATCAAGGCCACACGCACGTCAAGAGCAAGCCGACGCGTCGTCGTCGACCCCAACAGAAGATGAGTGCGCGAGGTGGTCGCTACGCTCAGCCATCGAGAACAGACGCGCGCTGAACCACGTCTCTCACAGGACAACCAGCTCATCGACCTCGTCAACTACGAGACGTCAAGACTCAAGACTTCGATCACCACGCAAGACACGCATCACCGGTCCGTTGCGGCCGGACCCATGCCGGTCCGGCGCCGTCCCATGCCGGTCCGGCGCCGTCCCATGCCGGTCCGGCGCCGTCCCATGCTCGTCGAGAAGATGCAGGTGAGTGACGAGCGACGCGTCACTGACACAACCACTTCACAGAACGATCATCAAGGTTGTTCAAGAGCGTCAAAGACGCGTCAAGCTGCACGACGCCGACATTGCGAGCAACAGCAGCAGCTAGGGACCGCCGACGCGAGGATGTACGGATGCAAGGTGAGTACGTCCGCGTGTCAGGGTTAGGGTTAGGGTTAGGGTTAGGGTTAGGGTTAGGGTTAGGGTTAGGGTTAGGTTAGGGTTAGGGTT